>JADRCD010210391.1:0-39980 GCA_019843815.1 Montemys delectorum
CAGGCCAGAAAGTACTTAAGAATCCTCAAGAGGAGAAGTGCAAGCAGAAAAGAAAAGCATCAAGATACGTAAATGTTTTTCTCAATACTAACTACAATTATAAAAGGTGCTCTCCACACATTGATAATTGGGCTTTTGCCCAAGAATTCATTCTGTACTTGGCTCAGGCTCAAGGCAGAGGGGATGTGATAAAGATGTTTTCTTTGCTGTCTGCCTTCCTGATCCTGGAGTATTTCTTGCTTTTGAGTGCAACACATCCCAGGTGCTTTTGGAGAATAAAACAAATTGAAAACATAATTGGAGAATTGGAGGATGACTTTTTTTTTTTACACATACACAAGACGGGGTCCATTGTTGAATGATGCTTTTGATGGAAATAAAGATATTCAGTAAGGGCTTCTTTCATTCACTGATGTTTATCATGGTTAATAATGTATACTAGAGCTAAAGATAGATTGACCATAATTCTCTGTGTCTACTTTCCCTATTTCCCACCTATAACACTAAGATAAATCAAAACTTTACTCTGGGGTTGATTGCACATTATTTCCATGTTTCTGGATTAGGCATTTGCTCATGCCTTTAAAATAACATTTGCCAGGCTAAATAACAAATACTTTCTACCTTGTTACTAGAGGAATGCACCTAATAGTGACAGTTCTTTCTTGGTAGCACTGTGTGATATCCCCCAGAAACACAGAGCAAAGCCCTGCCCTGAATTTGTTTTTTAGAGGATGCAGGAAAATTATCTTTCAGTGGTCTTCTAATATTCCTTCCATTGGTATGGAGAGCCTAGTTCCTATGCAGAGATGATCTTCATATTTATAATCTTCGGGGTACGTTTCTTATACATATACTTATATTTTGTTTCAAGATTCTGTATATCATTATTTCATAACTGTCATGGTATTATTTGTAGTTGCAATAAGAATAGGAAAAAATTATAACAATTTTATCCTTTCCTTTCAAGTCTGTTTTATTTGATCATATGCACATTTGAACATATGACACTAATGTACAACAGATTAAAGGCACTAACAAACTTATAACAAATGACATCATGTCTCACTTTCTAGTAGACCATCTAGTTAATACTCTCTTCATCCATTAGAGAAACATGTTACCCATGTATCACAGAAATGAATTACTTAGGCTCTCATTCTTGATTATCTTCCAAACTAGATAAGACCAAAAACCCTACACTGCATTGATATACTGTAAGTTCTATTGCTGTTTTTAAGATTTATCCTTGGAGTCTCCTTTGTATGAACCTGAGCCCATGTTTAAGAAAATTCTCTTTACATAAAAAATTAAACATAGCTTTATTCTATATGCATTGATTTCCACCATTACCTAAATAATTCAAGTTATTGTAGTTACAAATTTGTCAAAGTGCTATATCGTTTAATAAAAATGATCTTATATACTTAGAAAAACAAGAAACATATATAAGATAATAAAAGATACAATATAAAATATTACAACACCATTTGAAATAGGAAAACTCTGAAAACAACTTCTTAACATTAAGCATAAGGAAAAAACCCTTAATGTTCTGCTATCATTCAGTATGGCACAGAAACTCTTATGAAATATTCAGAAACATTTAGAAAGTAGGATTAAAATTATTTCTGTAACATAATACATGTCATTAAAATTCTCTAAAAGTATAATAAAAGTCTTAGATGATACCAATTAAGTTAAAGTATATATAATCAACTTAACAAGATGAGTAGATTTCTATATATCTTTACAAATTTGGAAAAAAAATCAAGAAAACATTTCCATTTACTTTATCTTCCCAAAGTAAATGAATGAAACGCTAAGTAGCAGATACAACTAAAGGGATGAAAATCGATACAACAAACTATTTAATACACTAAAGAAAGAAATGTGCCGGGAGGTGGTGGTGCATGCCTTTAATTTCAGCACTTGGGAGGCAAAGGCAGGCGGATTTCTGAGTTTGAGGCCAGCCTGGGCTATACATAGTGAGTTCCAGGACAGCCAGGGCTATACAGAGAAACCTTGTGTTGAAAAAAAAAAACAAACAAAAAGAAAAGAAAGAAAGAAAGAAATGTAAGTAGATATTAGAAGACATAATGGTTCTCAATACTCATTGACTACAAGAAGGAAAAATTTGGCTTTGCCAAGCATATTGTTTATTTTCTGCAATCTGATGGTAAGATCTCATTTCTAAAGACAATTATTTCATCAAATGTGGAAAAAATCAAGTTTTTGACCAATTAAATCTTTATACTCACCAACCATCATGCATGATACTAAGCAGTATTCTGAATGCTACCCAAGAAGAAAGTTAATCATCAATATCTCCCTATTGCTGACATCCACACTAGTGTCTGGGTTTGATGATTGAATATGGAAAAGATTCCCAGGTGGAACAGTCTCTGGATTGTCCTTCTTTCAGTCCCTGCTCCATAGTTTGTCTCTGCAACTCCTTAGATGGGTATTTTGTTCCCCCTTCTAAGAAGGAATGAAGCATCCGTACTTTGATCTTCCTTCTTCTTGAGTTTCTTGTGGTTTGTGGATATAGCTGTCTCCTGATAGGCTCTGACAGTGCCTGCCCAACTCATACAGAAGTAGATACTCACAACCATCCATTGGACTGAGCACAGGATCCCCAATGAAGGAGCTAGAGAAAGGACCCAAGGAGATGAAGGATTTGCAGCCCCTTAGGACAAACATCAACATGAACTAACTAGCATCCTCAGAGCTCCCAGGGACTAAACCATCAACCAAAGAGCACACATGGTGGGACTTATGGCTCCAGCAGCATAAGTATAGCAGAGGATGGCCTATTCCGTCATCAATGGGAGGAGAGGCCTTTGGTTCTGTGAAGGTTTATACCCCAGTGTAGGGGAACGCTAGGGCCAGGAAGTGGGAGAGGGTGGGTTGGTGAGCAGGGGGAGTGGGGAAGAAACAGGGTTTGGTTTTTGTTTTTGTTTATGTTTTATCCAGAGGAGTAACCAAGAGAGGAGATATCATTTGAAGTGTAAATAAAGAAAGTATCTAATAAAAAAAGAAAAAGAAAAGAAAAGAAAATCTCCCACTTACCCACTTACAGTACCTTCAACGTGCAATACCAAAACAATTTTTCTTGTATTTAAGGCCCACCGCAAGACAATGAACTCAGACCTGACACTGAAAAAGTGGCCAAAAAGAGAGATCCTAGAGAGAAAATAGACTTTGGGGGAACTACTACATTTTTTACTGCAAAAGTAAAGTAGAAAAATGACTCATGCTATATTGATATAACTGTATATCAGTGTACCACTCCATCCTCATAAGAGAAGTTAATGGGAATTAACTCAAATGACATAACAATAAATGTGCAGAGAATGAGACACTTTGATGCCTTAAATGCGATGTCTTTATTCAAATTTAATGCATTATTGTAAAATAGGATGTATGGCATTATCTAAAAATTTTATATGTGGTGAAACTTCATTAGTATCCTATGTAGTATTAGTCACTTTTAAAGTTTCATGGGCTACTGAAAAGAAAATATATTCTTCAATGTTGGGTAGAACATTCTGTAGGTGTTGATCAAATCTATTTGATTCATAGAATTATTTAACACTAACTTTTCTGTTTACATTTTGTGTGGCTTGGATTTGCTTCTATTTGCTTGTTTGTTTTGTAGATGATCTGTCTTTGGTGAGTGAAGTATTGAAGTCACTCACTATTGAGTTAGGACCAGTTTGTGATTTTAGTAGTTGTGGCATTTCCTGTAGAAACTTGGGCACCCTTTTATTGTGCATAAGAGTTCCAAATATTTTTTTTCCAGAGGGGAAATCTATTTTTTCCCTTTAATGTGAATGTAGTTTATTCAAAGTCTGTATTGTAAGATATTAAAATAACTACCTATTTGTTTTTTGAATATGTTTAGAATATTTTTTCTATCATTTTATGTTAAGGTGATGTCTCTTCATGATGGTATGTTGGTTTTCTTGGATACAGCAGAAAAATAAATACTGATTTTTAAATATAATCAACTTCTCTGTCTTTTTACTGAGGAATTAAGATCATCAATACTAGGAGGTATTAATGGATGATATTATTAATATTCCCTTATTTTGTTTCTAGGGTATGGGTTCCTCCTACCTCTTTTAATCAATTTTTCTGTGATTATTTATACTTTATGTCCTCTTGGATGTAGTTAACCTTCTCTTCATATGTCTTTAAGGTTCTTGATTGTACTCTTGGTGACAATTTTAAATTTCTTGTACTTCATCCTAATTGCTTTTGTAGGGGCATATCACAAGAGTGTTGCTAGATTCTGGGAGAAGAATATTGTCTTTGCTGTTCTTATTTTTGTTTTTAACTCTGTAATATAGACAGACTTATAGCAATTAAACCCTTTCTTGATGTACATATCTAGTCCTGTCTTTGTTCATTGAATTTTCTTTATTTTTGTTGTTATTGCCCACTCTTGGTAGCTATATTGCTAATCAAATATGGAGGCTGAACATCACCCAGAATCTAAGGCAAATATGGTGGCTGTAGGGTTTCTGGAAACACCAGTATATAGGTGGACTAGAATGAAAGGATGAGAGGGCAGTAGGGAAGAAATGAGGGCATTGATCTATAACTAGATACTGAGTTGTCACGGGTGGTTTAAGTATCGACAAAGCAGGCAAGCCAAACCAGGACTGAGGATAAATATCAAGAGACTGGAATGTAGAGCAAAGATAGAGGTCATCTACATGTGTGGGCTGTGGTCTCTGGTTCAGAGCAGATCTGTGGTCCTTCAGAAACACAAAGGATAGAAATGAGAAAGAAATAAGTCCTGAAAAGAGCAATGGAACACAATGAATGAGTCTCTGAATATACGGCACAATGTCAATTGCAAAGGAGATGACTGTGGGGCTAGGAGGAGTGGTTCCTGCCAGAGCTAAGTGTATCATAGGGAAAAGTATAGAAAGGTTGGAATGGAAGGCAAGAAAGAAGATAAAAGTCATCACCTGAGTTCAAGCCTAGTGTTACAACTCTGGATCCCTGATAGTGAACCTCTGCTATTACCGAGTCATAAAGGATGGGGTGAGGATCGGCTAGAAGAACTGCCTAAAACGACTCAAGGAGTAAATTCTCTGTAGTTTGAATTTTTATGGTTAATATCAAATTCAGTTAATCAGAACAATCATCAGTTTGCCTATTTTCTGACCAGGTTATTACACTTCTGAAGTAAATGAGCATTTCTTGGTGTGTGGATTAAAAAACTAGGTTTCAAGTATACCAGCTCTTCTGATGATCTAGTTAGAATTTCTGTGGCTGAGCAAAGAAACTCTCTTGGTGGGTTCAGTAATTCACTCTGATTTGGATGTAGTTGGTGGATGAAAACAAAAGTTTATTATATATTTAGGATTTCTTCATATTTCCATCATTGTTGTAGCTTGGATCTAAAGGTCTGCTCAAATTCTTCAACAATAAGTTGTTTGATTTCTGGTTTAGCACTGCCTATCCTTAGTGCACTTTATAGGAAGGTTAGGCTATTAGTAGTACATGCCCTCCAAAAGAGTTTTTTGATCCCAGTTTTCCCTATTACTTTTTTCCTTTGTATTCTAGGCACGGTTTGGGTGGATTGGCAATACCCTCTCCCATCTTGGATCATGGTATTAAAGAGGACAAAAGCAATTGATGAAACTCCATTCACATCAACTAAAATCTACAAACTATAGATTTACAAACTGTAAGCCTTCTATCTTTGCTGCTTTGAGGTTGATTCCTTGAAGTATATTGGTGTGATAGTATAAAACTGTCAAAAAGAGGTATAGCATGCAAATTCATAATATGTTGTGCCTTTAGATTTGTATTTAATACATACATTATAAAATAATGTAACATTTACATTATTTCTATATTGAATGTGATCAAGCAATAAACAAATTATGGTGATTATTACATACTGTTGCATTTGAAACAATTTCTCATTCCTAAACACTTTTGAAAAAATTGAATGTTTTCACAATTATCAGGTTTTGCAATTATTTTGTGTTTTTCAATCAGTTTTTAACGTAAGAGATTGGTGTATGAATACTCAGAAAAGAATGATAATTTTTTAACTTCTTTGACATTTATTTCTTTTAGTAATTACATTGGTTAACATCAATTACGCTCTTTCTCCTAGCTTCTTGATACAATTTTAACTTTAAATTTCTTCTTTAAGAGACATAAAAAGAAATTAAAGTAAAACTTCTCTTAAATAATATAAATATATTCATTGATATCTTTTATTTTTAAAGGCAAGTATTTAGCTTTGGTGTTATAATCTTGGATATAAAGTTTATACATTAATAAGTTTAATAACATTCTTATATACATGTATACATTGTATATTATCATGTTCAATATTCCATATTTTACATATTTTTTTATTATCCACTCATTGCTTCCATACCCTGGTTTTGGAGAAAAAAAATCTATTTTAGTCATCCATTTTCTTTATTGCATCTTGTATATATTATGAAAAACTTATGGTGGTTGCTGTTCTATATCTTGCCTATTTAGATTGATAAATAGTTCCAATCATTGTCTTATATGATTTCATTGTTCCTGGGGTCTAAATAACAGTTCTCTTATGTGTATATAATATTTGTTTATTGTGTATATCCATCCATTTGTTGGCTGCTACTCAAGATGATTGCATTGCATGACTATTGTGCAGAGTGCAGAAAAAAGATGACTAGGCAGCTCTCTATTTGCTGGCTTTTTTTTCCTCTTGGATTAAACTGAAACATGGTAGAGCTGAGAGTTACTTCATGAGAGTTTTCCAAATTGTAATAAACAGTGTCTGGCCTAGTTCACATTCCTATGAACAATATACTGATTATTTTATTCCTTCACATATCCACACTACAATGTTTTGTCTTTTCTTTTGTTAACAATATATAATACTATAATAAAGTATCTACATCTTACTTAGATGTATATTTCATGATAAGAAATATATTATGCATTTTTTATATATCTACAGGTCATGTGCATTTCCTTTGAGATGTCTTTATTCATGTGATGTTTCCATTAATTGAATGAATTTCTTGTATTTTTTTTTAGTTCTTCATATTTTATGAAGGATGGTCTTTGATGACCTAGTAGATTATAACTTTTTTAATTCTTATTTTTCTCTGTTTATCATCAACAAAACCAACTTTTCCTATGTTCTTTATGAACTAAAACTTATCAGCTATATGATTTGATGTGGAAATGTTTTGGTTGGAGAGATGGCACAGTGGATATGAGGGCATAAAGCTCTTTCAGACTTCTGTGTTTTGTTCACAGAAATCACATGGATGGTACATAACTTTCTGCTACTCCAAATTCAAAGATTTCAACACTGTATTCAGACTTCTGTGTGTACTATATATAAGTAAATGTAAAAAGAAATACTCAAAAACATAAGGTAAAATGAATTCAAATACATAGAAGGTCCCATATGTACCATAAATAACTTTTCTACATTCGACTTCCCACATTTTATCCAGAGTCTAATCAAATGAGTCTCCCTAACCTTCCCTTCCATGATTACTCCCTAGACTTTCAGTTCTAGCCCATGTCCTGTATCAAGAGTACAGAATTGCCTAGTCACTCCTGTCTGTGTTATAAACTGAAAGACCTCCAGAGTAGGGGAGACCCTCACTCAAGTCTTGGACGACACGACCACCCAATAACTGACAAATCACATGAGGTTTATTCAGGCCAGATCTGGGGTCGAACTCGTAGCTTAACAGGCCAGTGGAGTTCGACCCCGAGCACAAGGAATAAGGGGTATTTAAAGGGAAAAACCACAAACTAGGGGGAGTGAGGGGGAATTCCAACCCAAGGTATTCAATCAGTTAGGGAGGGGAACATATTCATTGTAGAAATGTAATCTTCTTCTATCCATCGGCAGGGTGGAGAGCCTCGTGAACCAGTTGACCTTCATTCCTAGTTCCGCCCTCATTGGCCCTCATTGTAGTTTGACCAGGAGGGGCTGGTCTCAGGAACCAGAGCCCTGAGGCTCTGAGTTAAGCCAAGTTCCTGGAACCAGAGCTCTGAACTGGCTGACCTGCATTCTTAGTTCTGCTCAGTCTGCTAGGGGGTCACAAAAAACTTATTTTTATATTTTTCATATTTTTCATAAACAACCTCTAGACATTCTCCAGGACCCAATCTTTGTGCCAACACCTGAATTTCCCTTCAGTATAACATCAAACCTCTCCATGTACTCAGACCTTTGGCATCCTTCTCCAGTGTCTACCTCTATAAGACTCCCTGAGGCTCACTAAAAACAAAAAACTTTTTAAAACAAAACAGTTCTAGCAAGATTGCCACATCCAGTGTCCTAGCCTAGTCTGACTACATATGTCTTTGCTACAATTTGCCTTTAGGATTCTCCAAGATCTACCCCATTTGCTGCTGCTCATAGGTCACCTTCTGCACTACATCCAACCTCTGCACCCAGCCGTATATTACAAAGGTCTAATTGTTTTCCTAACAATTCTTATCCATGCCAACTTCCTATCCTACCAGACCTTACCTCAGTCACACAGAATACCACAACCTTGTCTTCTCTCCCCTACTTGTGCCACAAATGATCTCTAGTCCTTAGCAAAGAGTCTCCCTACTTTTCTACCAGCCTGTAGGATCCTTCCATACAACAATCAACCTTATCACATAACAAAATCTACCAATACAATTCAAGCTTAGACCAATAAGCACATTCTCAATACTAGCCCAATCCTTACTTTCAACTGTACTTCATTACACCAAGATACCTCTATACTCAACCTGCTTGCACATATTCTATTATATTATTATACTGCTTTGCCAAAGCCAGATACAGAACTAACAATAAAAGTCCAGATGCCCAGATCTCATAACAAAAAAATGCCAATAATATAAAAAAAAAAGATCAAGCAAATATCTTTTCACCAAAACCCTACAACGGGTGTCTAATATGGGGAAAACCAACTAAAATGTACTCCCTTAGCTGGTGACCCACACGCAGAGACCCACATCTGAACTCCAAATTACTCAAGAACATGTGTAACCCTTTGCCATGGACTGGGGTTTCTGACTGGGATCCCTTGTACCACAAGACGATGAGTTCTGGCCAAGTTTGCACAGGATTCTGCTGTGACAGACAGACCCAACACAAGGAGTGTAGGACCTGAATGTGTTTTTCAAAATATGGAGTCAGATTTATATAGTAGATACAAAAGGGTTTGAAAAAATAAGTTGGTACAATGGTCGAGATACACCCAACAAGGTGATGGTACATAGCCTTTTGTTGGGAACACAGTAAGTCAGCAGCGAAGTATATACATGTTCATTGGCAGGAACTAACCTAAAAGAAAGTCAGCTCTGACTAAGGTCACCTCGATCTAGAAGCCAGGCGCAAATAGTTCCTATTCAATCTGTTGTTTAGGATACAGTCTGGTTAGTTCCTCAACTATGCTAATTTTCTGGGCTAGCAGAGGTTAGCCCCAGGGAATCCTTGTTAAGATAGTTCCTGGGAGTGATTCAACTGCAGATCTAATGTAGCCTGCCTAATGTTGACTAAGAATGAGGATTCCACTTGACCTTGCCCTGGGATAAGTCTCCCATTCTGTAAGTGTCAATGCCCTACGCCTACATTATTTCCCTAACAATGTCAGAGGCAATTATTCTGGGTAGGTAACGTTGTTTATGAAATTCCAGGCCAGGGTTTGGCCAGGATGTTGGAACATTGGTAAAGGGTCAGAGAGAAATGTCCGATTTTTTTCTAGCTGTCATATCTCAGTAGGCACCTAGCACAAAAGTACGAGGACATATCTGGGCTACCTCTGAGTTAGGGGGTGCCAGGCGACAATGCTGGGCAGGAGACTGCCTTCCTTTGAAGGTTTCGCCTCAAATATTGCTATCACGCAAGGTCTGCGTGGCAACCCCTGACCTAGTTCAAAAGACTAGGCCTTCCTCTGATCTCTCTCTCTCTCTCTCTCTCTCTCTCTCTCTCTCTCTCTCTCTCTCTCTCTCTCGCTCCTTGTCCTCCCCTGACCCCCCATCACGTTTCTAGACAGCTTCTTCCCCCACATTCCTTTTTGACTTTTAGCTACATTCTCCAAATCTTGTTTTGGACTTAATTAGCTATACTAGGTGGCTACTAGCCTCCACTTTCTGGCGCTCCCACAGCCCCACAGAGAGGGTTTCTACATAGCTAATAGAGCTGCCTTTCAGAAGGCAGAGCCTGCTCTGAGCTCTCTGCTTCCTCTACCAGCCAACGCTCAGTTCTCTGAAGTTCCCTATAAGCCAAAAGGCCAGATTTGCCCTCTTATACTGGTCAGCTGGCTACCACCACTTTGGCTAGAAACAAAGACAGAACAGAACTATTGTTGCTGCCTCTCACTCCCTCTGTTGCTGACTGTGCTGTAAAGAATCTATGCTTATTTCTTTGAGCTTTTCTTCAAGGTTGGCCTTTCATCTCCTGCTTTATACTTAGAATACACCAGTCAAGAAAAAGACAAATGAGGAAAACTAGGACCTCTCTGGTAGAGCATATTGCCACCTCCTGGCAGATCAGACACCTCAGCTCCTGCACCTAAGCCCACCAAAGGCAATGGAAAAACACACCTGATACCTTTAACCCAAAGATTTCCAGGCTTTGTTTAAAATGCTTGTTTTCCTGAACAGGAACACATGAAACAATGTTCGTGCTTCTCAACCCAAAATTTTCTTACTTCTTTATTTATTTGTTTCCCTTTCATGATCTATGTCTAGAAATTTTTCATCTTGTTTAAGATTTCTTTTAAGGTTTAAAAATGATCTAAAGTGTCTTTGTGCTCCAAGACTGAGCTTGCTTTTTAGATAAAGAGGGCTCCGAGAGTGAACAAATTTTGATTGTCTTTGTACTCCGGAAATGATTTTGCTTGAGATAAAAGCTCAAAAGTTTAAAGTAACATTAACTTGAAGATGTCTCAGCCACTTTAGTTGCAAATTTGCAACATTTAGGCCCAAGGCTTGGCCTCTAGATGTAGAGGGAAGCCCCTGTTGACTCCTAGAAAAAAGTGAAGGCTATTTCAGCCAAGTAAACTTTGTTGGCTAATAAAATGTTTAGCCAATATTTTTAGTATAAAAACATCCTTATAAAAAAGATTTTGTGTCTGCATCCACTTGACAAATCAATGTTTCAGGCAGCCATTGTGTTCCAACACAAACGAAGCCTCTTCCCCAGATCAAAGTTGGATGAAGAATATATGTGTTAGTAAGTGGAGTGACACACTATTTTATCATGGCATAAAAATTGAAAATCTGTGGATGCCAGACTGACCCTCAGTATCAGACTGCGAAATATACATATATATATACACATATATGTTTTAAAACAAGCAAAAAGCAAAATATGCCTTTTAAAACAAGCAAAAAGTAAGGCATGCCTTAAAACAGGCAAAAAATGAATTATGTTTTTTTTTAAACAATCAAAAAACTAAATATACTTTTTAAAACAAGCAAAAAGTAAAATGCTTTTGGAAGTAACATTGGTGTGGAGTGCATAATCCCCCTCCTTTTAATATTAAAAAATCAAATTTTCAAAGTGCGAAGTGCATATTGAGTAAATATTGTCTCTGAGAATTATAGATTATCTCAGTAATATGGGTAACATTAAACTGTAGACAAAATGTCTCAAATGCTTGACTATAATAGTCAGTTCCATAATCTGTTTCAATCTGATCAGGAACATTAAATATAGAAATATTATATATACAATAACCAATTAATATTTTGTTGTTTCTTATGTTAAGGCAATTGTAACTTGAAAGCCTGAGAAGGAATTAATAGTCACATGTGTATATTTTACTTTTAATTTTGAAATCAAAATTATATTTTTAAAAAATGTTTAAATATTATAAGAAATTGAAAGCTCTGATATATGTATGTATCTACATATCAATATACAAATTAAGGCTTAATTTTAGTACTTGATAAATAGTGACTACAGCACACAATTTAATTACTTGTGTTGACATGGGGGAAAATCATGAGATTAAATCATGTGACTTAAATATAAATTTTTTATAAAAGGGCTATAGAAGTATATATTGTTACAGGGTGTATGCATAAGTTCATAGGAAATATAAAAGTATGTATACAAATGATTTATAACAATTTGTTTACTTTGGAAAAATATCAATTTTTGTCTAAAAATCTTTACTAAGTAATAAGTCAAATATCAATTAATAGTTTATAATAGCCAAATTAATTGTTGTTAGAAGAAGTAAATGTTTTTTTAAAAATATATTTATGATTTTATTATATTACCACAACTTTATGGTAAGATATAAAACTTTACTTTGAATATGAGAAGAGATGAATTTATATTAATGTTCTCTTTTTGTCAAAGAGATGTTGGGGGCATATTTAAAACCCCAAACATTTGATTGTAATAGATGGCAATTGTTTACAAAAGCTTTGTTTACCTTCTGTAAAAAGCCTTTTGTATTTTAGTACACAAAATCTAACAAAGGCTGAATTCCATAAGGCCTAGGGCCTCATTAACTCTCTACAAATCAAAAATCAAAGTCACTTTAGATCTATGATAATCAATAACTTTAGCCAATGGAACTCTGTTAATTTTAACTGTATATTTAGATTTCTTTTGTAATAATAAGCCATCTAGAACATCATGTCCATGTCTGGCAACTGGCCTGCAACCAAATTTACACCAAGTGGCTGTGAGAATCACTAGCTTGTAATTTACTTTCATGGCCACTAGATGGTGCTAAGCGATTGGAAAACTTTAGTGAGTATGGACTGTGTAGAGACTGCGCGCACCCATCATTCATGGCGGAAATGGCTGGCAAAGTTAGGCATGGTGGCTGCGGGTTCGCATTGCCACCACAGCCACTCTGGCAGGGGACCTTATGTCTGGCAGCTGGCAGCACCTCGGCCAGGCCGCCTCAGTCTCCGCACCAAACCTGGCCTCCCGTGCAAGGGGCCAAACCCAAAATAGCGCATGCCTCAGCCATTTCAGTGTGCGACCACGGCTCTGATATTCTCTGCCTGTCAGGCTCGAAGCAAAGCTGGGGTCTCTCTTGGCCACTGTAAATTCCAGCCTGGGGAGCCAGTGTTACTGGCCTGAGCCAACTCCATGCAGAACTCTCGGACACCCACACACACAGCCTCTCCACCGAGCACGCCTCTGTGCCAAAACCACCCCAGTAACAGCAGGGTTCCTCCGCCTGTCAGGAGTTGCCCTGTGTCCTGCACAGTGTAGCGCAGCCAGGGAGCCCGGGGTGGCCACATCACCACAAAAGCGCCCAGCAACCTCTTCCCGGCAATATTTTTGCCCTGGCTGGGCTTTTGCCCCTGACTACTGCCTCCTTCAGCAAATTTTACTGGAGTGCGCCATCACAACCTGCCTTCGAGCTTTGTCTTGCTATTAATCACATCACAGAATTCCCTCTATGGCAAGCCACCGCCTCCCTGCCTGTACTGGGAGGGTGCGCAGTGCTTACAAGCCTCCAGTTGCCATGTTGACCACGGGTAACACCACTAAGACAAAAACAGATTCGCAATCATTCATACAAAAACAAAACAAATAAACAAATTTACAGGCAGCATATAACATAAAAAATAAAGACTAGGATTTTCTCCTGAATAAGCCACAGAGAAAGTGAGACGTCTCTCGGTTTCTCTGTGTCTCTGGGATAGCTCTGAAGTCCTTTTTTCCTTTATTTTCTATTTTCCTTTTCTTTTCTATATCCCTTGCTTTGTTTCCAAACTTTGCCCTTTTTATGTACTTTTTATCTATTTATTTATGCCCTACCCTGCCCACCTGTGTGTAGCCCCACTGCTACTAGACAACTACCTGTTCTGGTCCTGACTGTTTGCTGCTACCAAATTCCTTAAGTTAGAGACCACCATCAGGCCAGTGTGACCTCGACTTACCCTGGCAAACCTGCCTTTCCATCTTTATATTTTTTGAAAAGCTTCTCTTGAGGTAGCAGGGTACCTTTCTTCTCCATCTCCAGTCCCTGTTCGGGGGTGCCAATCTGTAACCGCCAGTGGCTACATGTACAAAATGGTTTTCTGGAATGGGGTCAAGGTTCTGAATAATTTTGGGGTACTGGAACTACAGGAAGGGTTCATAAAAATTAGACTGACATATAGTGTGTTTTCAGTCTGCCATCTTTCATTCAAAATTCTTTGTTACAAGCAAACAGGTAGAATAGGTAAAGCAAAACTCCTCCCCCAAGTTCGTCAGCAACTTAGCCAGATCAGCAACTTCTTCCTTAGTGTCTGGAGGTGGGACTTCAAGTGTAACTGGAACTTGGAGAGAGGCATGGCAATTAGCAGGAGGTGGGCAGAGAGGCGTGGTTATCTCACACCCACCAAGCCAAGCCACCCACCAAACAAACCAAGGACTCATCCCCTCAGGATCCAGCTGGAGATCCCTTATTTTCCCCTTTGGCTCCAGACTAGATCAAGCCAGTGGGCCCTCACTCCACTCTCAGCTTTTCTGTGGCTCCCAATGGTGCCTGCATGTTCAAGAGCCTGAGAACCTGATGAACCCCATCTCTGTACAGACATTGGGACTCCTGACCCAGTTCTAGCAGTCCCCAGGGACCTCAGACTGTACTCTCCCACCCCTGGAGCAGTGTCCAGTAGCTTCCCATAGCCTTATACATGCCTGATACTGGCATGGAGTAAGCACAGTCAAACTTCCTGAATCTCACTTCCACCAGTGGCCCAGAACCCTGTGGCAGAGTGGATGCTGGACACCCAAGCCCTACAAAGCCCCACATCCAGTGCTCTGACATTTTCTGGCCATTTGTTCTTGTTCTGTAAATATATTCTAGGCTCTGGCAGAACTTGTCCTCCTGCTACTACCCACAGAATTTTCTTACTACATCCAATCTCTTCATTGAACAGACATCCCATTCCCTTCTCCAACATCTACCAAGATCTCCTAGGTCATCTCACAGAAAACACAAAAGAAGAGAATCACACACATATAGTACAACCTGCAACAAGAAAGTAACAGGAATTAACAATCATTAGTCATTAATATCTCTCAACATCAATGGACTCAATTCTCCAATAAAAAGACACAGGCTAAGATGTAATATACAAAAACAGGATACATCATTTCACTGAATACAAGAAGCATACCCCAGCAACAAACACGTACACTACCTAAGACTAAGGTTTAAAAAAAAAAAGTTTTACAAGCACAGGGTCCCAGGAAACAAGCTAGAGTAGGCATTCTAATTTCCAATAAAACAGGCTTCCAGCCAAAGATAATGATAATCAAAATAGATCAGGAAGGACACTCATCAAAGGAAAAATCCACTAAGATGAAGCCTCAATTCTGAATATCTATAGCACAAATACAAGAGACACAAATTCATAAAAGAAACTTTATTAAAGCTCAAAATACAAATTAAACTATACACAATAACAGTGAGAAACATCAACACCATACTCTTACCAATGGACAAGTCATCAAAATGAAAGCTAAACAGAGACATAAAGTAACTCTAGTTATGAACTAAAAGAATTTGATAGATATCTACAGAACATTTACATTTCACCCCCAAACAAAAGAATATAACTTCTTCTCAGGACCTCAAAGAACCTTCTCCAAAACTGACCATATTATTGAACACAAAGCAAGCTTCAAGAGAAACAAGAAGATTAAAGTAACCCTATGCATTCTATCATATCAGCACAGACAAGGATAGGACTTCAACGACAACATAAACAACAGAAAACACACATACTCATGAAAACCTACCAATGTGTTACTCAGTTACTACTCGGAAAGGAAAGAAACAAAGAAAGTAATTAAAGATTATCCAGAAATCAATGAAAATGAAGACTCAATATACCCAAACATATGGTATACAATGAATGAAGTGTGAAGAGGAAAATTCATAGCAATGAGGGCCTTCATAAAGAAATTGGAGAAACTGAGCAATGGTGGCTCATGCCTTTAATCCCAGCACTTGTGAGGCAGAGGTAGGTAAATTTCTGAGTTGAGTCCAGCCTGGTCTACAGAGTGAGTTCCAGGAAAGCCTGGGCTACACAGAGAAACCCTGCCTCAAAAAAAAAAAAAATTAAAAATTTTAAAAATTAAAAAAAAGAAAAGAAAAAGAAATTAGAGAGAACCTATATTAGCAATTTAAAACATACCTGAAACCTAGAATAAAAAGTAATCACAAACAGGAGAAGTAGATGAGTCAAACCCAAGGCTAGAATCAACCAATTAGAAGCCAGTAATAATAATAATAATAATAATAATAATAATAATAATAATAATAATGAAAACCAAGAGCTAGTTCATTGTGAACACAAGATAGACAAACCCTTAGAAAAATTACTTAAAAAGAACAGTGACAGAAATGAGAAGGGAGCCATAAATATAGACACCGAGGAAATTCAAAGAATCATTAGGTCATACTTTTCAAGCCTGTACTCACAAAATTAAAAAATCTAAACAAAACGGATCACTTTTTAGACAAATACCCTTTACCAAAGTTAAATAAAGATCAGATAGAGGACCCTTCCAGTTTCTATCTGTGCCAGGAGCTGATCCTGTGACACAGCTCTTGGAGCTGATTCTGTGACATAGATCCTGGAGCTGATCCTGTCACTATGCTCCATACCCAAATATGGCCAGAAGAAAGCTGTTCTCCTAGGAGTTCAGTCATGCCTGTGAGCACACTCTCAGGACACAGGAAACAAGGAGCAGCCTGGGACAGGATCCTTCAAGTTTCTGTCTGCACCCTGGAGTTGACCCTGTACTACAGCTCTTCATACCCAAATTCCTCCCTGAGAGAACTGTTCTCCCAGGAGTACTGACACACAAGCTTGCAGGAGGGATAAGACACAGTCAAAGACAGCAAGACCAGCTAACACCAGAGATAAGGAGATGGCTAGAGGCAGGGGCAAGAACATAAGAACAGAATACAAGACTACTTGACATCATCAAAAACTAATTCTCCCACCACAGCAAGCCCTGGATACCCCAACACACCAGAAAAGCAAGACTCTGATTTAAAATCACAGTTAATGATGATGATAGAAGACTTTAAGAAGGACATAAATAACCTTTAAAGAAATTCAGGAGACCCCACCCTCTCCCACTTATTGGCCCTGGCATTCCCCTACACTGGGGCACAGAACCTTCACAGGGCCAAGGAAGGGGGGAGGTAACAGGGGTTTGTGCTTGTTGTTTTTGGGGGTTTTTTTTGGGTCTTGTTTTTTTTTGAGGGGAAACTGGGAAAGGAGAAATCATATGACATGCAAATAAAGAAAATATCTAATAAAAAAGATAAATATGAAAAAAAAAGAAATTCAAGAGAACACAGGTAAACAAAAAAAATCCCTTAAAGAGTTACAGGAAAACACAACAAAACAGATAAAGGAATTGAACAAAATCATACAGGAGCTAAAAATGAAAATAGAAACACTAAAGGGAGACAATCGTGGACATTTCAGAAAACCTAGAAAAGAGATCAAGAGTCATAGATGCAAGCATCACCAACAGAATATAAGAGATAGAAGAGAGAATGTCAGATGCAGAAGATACCATAGAAAACGTTGACACAACAGTCAAAAATGCAAAATGCAAAAGCTCCTAACCCAAAACATACAGAAAATCCAGGACACAATGAGATCAAACCTAAGGAGAATAGGTATAGAGAAGAGTGAAGAATGCTGGGCAGTGGTGGCTCATTCCTTTAATCTCAGCACTTTAATCTCAGAGGCAGGCAGATTTCTGAATTCAAGGCCAGCCTAGTCCACAGAGTGAGTTCCAGGACAGCCAGGGATATACAGAGAAATCCTGTCTGAAAAAAACAAAAAAACAAAAAACAAACAAACAAACAAAAAGAGTAAAATAAAATTTAAAAAAGAAAAGAAAAAAAAAAGAGAGTGAAGATTCCCAACTTAAAGGGCCAATAAATATTTTCAACACAATTATAAAAGAAACCTTCCCTAACCTTAAAAAAAAGAGATGCCCATAAATAATAATGATAGAGTATCTTTTATTGGAAACTAAATTGTCAAAGGCAGAATAGAAATTCCACATTGAGATTAAATATTTAATACAACAGGAAATCTACATGCTAAAGCTGGTTAAAAATCAAACAAAAGGAACATTCTAATACACTATCTAATTTTTGTGTAAAAACAATAAATATTTTCTTTGTTCAATTAAAATTCATAAGAAAAATAAACAATTTATACATAATAATTTTTATTCAAAAAGAGAATAAAGGTTTTCTAACACTTTTTTCTATGTAACATGTAAATAAAGAATATTAAGGTTCATGACAGTACCTGCTAAAGTGATTATACTGGTGTGTGGCTTTAATTCCTATGTTAAGAGAAAATTTAAATTTGAAGTCACCTTGGACTACAAAGCAAGACCTGCTTAAAAATAAAGGAAAATAAGCAAGTCCTGGAAGAGTGATATTTTTCTCTACTGAAGCAACAATTGTTATGAAAACTTTTGAGAAAATAAACTTTAGCTAATAAGGCCTTCATATCATAAACTATAACAAAAATATAATATATATGTTTGTGTCATTATACAATTGAAGGATAATTAATGAATAAATAATAATGATTAAAATTAAGTGTGTCATTTCTGTTCTTAAGTTTTTAAATGCTCACAATCCTGCAGAAATATTAAGCTTCTGTCTACAGACATGCACAAGTAATCTTTGAAAATAACACAGCAGGTGTAAAGAGTAGCATTTTCAGAAGGTTTATATAATGTTTAGTCAATGAATAACTTTTATTTTCACTCACATAAAATTGGCCCTTTTAAAAAGGACAATCGAACTTCATCAAAAATATTATGATTAAGAAACATACCCTGTTTCTTCCCAATTTATATGAATAATATAATATGAATATCCATAATAACATAAAGTACATTATTCTTACATTATATACTTAGCTTTTTAAAAATATTCGATAAAACATTTGCCCTTGATACATGCAGTACAGAACTTAATAATGTGGAAAGGGTACTTGTATTTATATCAACAATGTTCTCTTCTTAATTCAAACATAAATAAATATTAAGCACTTATGAATAAATTAGACAAAGAAGAGTAATATACTGCTCAGCATATTTCAAGAAGTATTTATGGAATACTCCCAATGTAGAAATTAACAATTTTTTTCTTTTTTTTTATTTTATTAGATATTTTCTTTATTTACATGTAAATTTCTCCTTTCCCAGGTTCCCCTCCAAAAAACAAACAAACAAACAAACAAACACAACAAGAACAAACCCCTTTTGCCTCCCCCCTCCCCATGCCTGCCACCCCACCCTCTCCCACTTATTGGCCCTGGCATTCCCCTACACTGAGGCACAAAACCTTCTCAAGGCCAAGGTCCTTTCCTCCTATTGATGATCAAATTTGCGATCCTCTACTATACACATGCTGCCAGAACATTCAGTCTCACCGTGTATAGTCCTTGATTGGTGGTTGGGTCCCTGGGAGATCTGAGGGTACTAGTTAGTCATTGTTGTTAGTCCTAAGGGGCTGCAAAACCTTCAGCTCCATAGAACCTTTCTCTAACTCCTTCATTAAACTAGAGATTTTGAGGAGCATTTATGAAATGTAACCATGTCTTTATTTTGGTGCTTGGTATAATGTATAAGTGGGAATTGACTTGCAGAGCTAGCATTAATTATCTGTTATTAATTATCCAGGATTTACCCTTCTTGATATCATTCTCACTTATTTTCAAGCCTTGGCTTGGAAGGGAGTGCTGAGGAAGGTGTGTTTGGGAGAAACAAAAGAATGAGTGGAAGTCTATCTTGGGTACATTCTGACAACTCTGTCTTCTGCTTGAGCTGGCTCTCCAGACAACTGTGTAGATAGCTCAGCTCTTTCAGACCAAATCTCAGTCTATTATTTACATATTAGTTCAGTCATTACCCCAGGTTTCCTTTTGATTATGCCATGAATAAGCATTTTATGATTTTAGCTCCTTGAGTCTTATAAAACAACAAGTGTATTGTTTTAACCTAGCAAATGAACTCAGAGATTTGCCCACCTTTGCAAGTACAAACAATAAGTTTAGCTGGGTGAGATCCTATCCTAAAATTGTCATTTCCACCACACCTGTACCCAAACATGCCATGTCCCAGGCAGACCTGGAACTCAGGAATCTGCCTGCTTTGTAAACATAAACAATAAACTTAGCTGGGTGGCATCCCATCCTGAGATCACTACTCTTTCATTTCCTGTTTCTCCTTTTCAGACATGAGCCTTATTTTTAACTTTTCTTTTCCCTTTACTGACTCATTAATACAGTTGCATCTGTTCTTTCAGGTCCATGAAGCCCCCTATACAATTCGTATTTCACCCTTATATTTTGCATAGTCAAGAAATATGTATTCTTGAACTCATGTTTTCAGATTTTTTTCCCACAGCCTTAAGGGCTGTCCTGGAAGTCACAGTGTTTACCATTTTGATGAGGAACAGTGTTTACTATTCTGACGAGCTTTAGCTTACCCGAGATACCCTGGGTGAATCACATGGAGCCTGATCAGTGCAAAGAACATGAGGATTTTTATTTCAGTGCATTGAGGAATCTCAGACCCTCAGGAAAGGAGGCAACCCCACATAGCTTGTTCAATGAGCTTTTATACAATTTTCAGGGAAGCAGCCATTACACACAATGTGATTGGTAGAACAATGTGACTTTTTAAACTGATTGGTCTTTAGACTTCCCATGTCTGAAGGTGGGCAAAGATTCACCTGTGGAATGTGCCCCAACCCGAAGGTAGTTTCTCACCCTGTGTTCTGAGGAATGTTAATTAGCCTTTCCCTTCCAGAGAGTTCTAATGCCTTCCTAAAATTCCTGAGTTTATCTTACTAAGGAAATTCTTGGCCTCCTAGTGTTTTTCTGAGATGTCCCTGTTTACCTGGATCTTACATTTCCCCTTTTTCTTTGCACATGCTTCAATCTTGAAGCTATTGTTGATAGGTATGCAGCTCATATCCCTGGTCCTTTGTAGAATGTAAAGGCCAAAGGTAAGAAGCAGGAACAAAATGATCAGGGGTCCTAACAATGCTAAAATAAATGTAGTAAACCAGGGGGAGTTGTTAAACAACTAACAGCCCTGACTCTGTTCTCTCTCTTCCAATTGGCTAACCCTTCTCTCTTCTTGGTCATTGAACTTTAACTACCCCAGGAATGGTCTCTAGTATGTACTTCCTGATGTTTTCCACCCCGAGGTAGCATAGAAGAAATGGTTGGACCCCTAACACTGATGGGCCTGCTACTGGCTTCTCCCATCTCAGGGACACACATATATGAGGGTTTCTTGTAGAACACTTTTCAATTTTGAGAGTAAGAACCCTAAGCCTCACCCTCTAAGGTCACTTCTGGGACATGGTTTAGATTCACAAGTCCCTTGTCCCCCACATTCAGGCAATCCCTCTCCCTGTGTTTCCAGGGTGGCGACACCCCAGTAGTCAAGGCCCACTGCTAAATCACAGAAATCAAAGACAGAGTCCAGCTACCAGATACAACTTGGGTATACAACTTTGGTACATCACCAGTAGCTGAGAGCACCTGCCAAATCACTTTGGTAGGGTTGTGGGGGCTGCTGAGGCTCAGTGCTAAAAGATACACCATAGCCATCTCATGGTTCCTCTGGCCTTGTAGAAGTAGGTTTCTTGGGGTGTCTGACTGCTGTCTTGTTGGTGTCAGGTGTAGGTACTTATCTGATGTGAACCCAGGCAGTCACTCCACCCACTTTAATGGAGGTTGGGGTGGTCAACAACATCAAGAATGGCCCTCTCTACTTTGCTTCCGAGTGTTCAGCACAACATTTCTTAACACATATCCAATCTCCAACTTGGTACTTGTGTGGAACCTCTGGGATACCTGCATTATACAGGGCACTAAGTTTAGGCCACAATTCCAAGTGGCTGATCTGGAAAGCTTGCTATCGAGCAATAAGATCCTTGTCAGCCTGAAAAGTCACCCTGGGGGTATCAAGAGCAGGAGTCAGGGGAGTGAGTATTCCATGCAGGATCTCAAAGGGATCAGGTTAAAATGGTAGGAGGTGTTCAGAGCCAAGGGGAGGGGCACCAACAAGTCTGAGTCAGTCTCCAACATCAATTTATCAAGGTCTCTTTACTTGCTCTGAGCTCTAGGAACAGTACGCATAATGAGGCTTCCAATTAGTCCCCAATATCTCTGCTAATCCCTGACTTACCTTAAGAGACAAAGCAGGACAATTGTCCAAACCAATTACCTTGGGCACTCTGAACCTCTGGAAATTTTTCTTCTAATATCTTTTTAGCTACCACAGTAGCTGTTTTCCACTTGGTAGAAAGTATCTCAACCCATCCAAAGAAAACATCTACAAACAATAGAAGGCGTTTTTAATCATATTTTCCTGGCTTAACTTCTGTAAAATTTACCTACCAAAAAACTCCAGGCTGTTCTTTCCTAGGTCTTTTGCCCTGTTTACTCTTGGTTGCATAAACATTACCTTACATTATTCTACTGTCTTTCTGGCCCAGAACCTGAGGCATATATATTAGGTCTTTTAACTGCTTGGACATCTATGCTTTTGGCCCAGTAATTCTTTTGCTTACTTTCTGGGGAGTATAGTTCTCCCTTCTTCTGTACGCCATTGTCCTACCTTCTCTTGGTAATAGTTGGTAGGGTGGCTAGCAATCTGACTACTTCTTTCTTCAGTATCTTCTAAGTGAGGCCATCTCTTAGTCAAGTCCCAATTTCTAATGGTTGTCTCTTGCAGACCCATAACCAGGAGAGGCTCCTTCATAGCCACTTGATCTGCCGTGTTATTGCCCAGGGACACTGAGTCTCTTCCCTTCTGATGAATTGGGCAATGAATAATACTCATAGTTGTTGGCCTTATCAGATCCAATATTTCCTGCCTGTTTATTTCTTTCCCCTCTGATGTGAGCAGTATAGCCTCATGGAAAAGGCATACCTGCTGTCCATGTAGATGTTGATCTTTTTGCCTGTCCCCAGGTCCAATGCTTTGGTCAGGACTATCAACTCTGCCTTTTAGGCTGATGTTCTTCAAGGAATTGGTTCTGAGAGACCACCTGACACCCATCCACAATGGTGGCTCCTGCCATGAGCTGTCCTGTAACAGGTAGCTGCTGTCATCAGTGAACGAGGTTGCCTTTGCTTCGTGGAGCAGCTGATTGACAGGTCCTTTTGACATTCTAGGTTCTCAGCTAGAATCTGCTGGCAATCATGAGCTGGTCGATTGAAGTCAGGGTCAGGTAGCAGAGTGGCCAGGTTGATGGCCACTAGTGATGTGAAGGTCACCCAATCTGAGTTTAGCAACAGAGTC
This sequence comes from Montemys delectorum, assembly GCA_019843815.1. Lineage (NCBI taxonomy): Eukaryota > Metazoa > Chordata > Mammalia > Rodentia > Muridae > Montemys > Montemys delectorum. The sequence continues at coordinate 23,351 of JADRCD010210391.1, forward strand.
TGGTAATGAGTCATGAGGGCATTGGTCAGCCATCAACTCAGGGGCTGGAAAACAATGTTCTCCAGGGCATGGGAAGCTGTCACAGTCAGATTTTGCCCCAGAGTCAATTTATCAGCATCTTTAACTAAAACCACCACCACTGCCACTATCAGTAGATAACCAGGCCACCCAGCAGCAACAGGGTCTAATTTCCTTGATAGATAGGCAACTAGTCACTTCTAGGGCCCCAGTTGATGAGTAAGCACTCCCTTGACTGTCTCCTTGTTTTCTGCTACGGTGGAAAGGTTTGCTGGCATCAGGCAGTCCTAGAGCAGGGGCCTCCAGAAAAGCCTGCTTAATCACATCAAAAATCTTCACCCCAATTGAAGGGCTGTCCATTTTCAGTCAGGGGTTAGAGGGAGGGCAGCCAATTCAGCAAACCTTGGAATCCATAGCTAGCAGAACATGGCCATGTCCAGGGATTCCCATACCTGTTTGGGGCTCTGTGGAGGAGGGATGTGCATGATGGTCTCCTTTGGAGCATTGGAGAGCCAGTGCTGGTTGTCTTTCAGTAGGTAGCCCAGATAACTTACATTTCTCTAGCAGATTTGGGCCTTCTTGGCTGAGACTATGTATCTAAATCCTCCTATCTCCTTCAAGAGGCATTTGATCCCTTCTAGACAGTCCTCCTTAGTCTTTGGCTCCAGGTTTATTCACAGGCAGAAGGGGAGTATTCCAAGCTGATTGGCACTTCCTCAGGATCCCTTGTTCTAGAAGCCTGGTAATGTGGGGCCTGATTTTGTCCTGAGTACCCCTCAACACTGGATATTGGTGTACAGACACCAGGGAGGCTTGGGCTCTAAGCTCCACATGGATGGAGGCACTGGTTGTTGGCCCTCCCCATCTCTGCCATCCCAGTCTAGGCCTGAGGAAAGGCCTCAAACCACCAGTCTAGGTCATGGGGTGCCCTGTCCAAGGTCTCAAACAACTTGCATTCATCCTCTAACCTGAGAGTCAGGACTCTCTGTAGATTTCTTCCTTCTCACTTTTCTTTCTTTCTTTTTCCATCTCCCTTTTATCTCCTTTTTTTTTTCTCTGCTCCTTCTCCTCCTCTGTCTCCCTGTCATGGTAGAATTTCTCAGCAATCTGCACTAGATCCCTCAACAACTTATCCTGTATTTTCTCTAGCCTCTGAAGCTTTTTCCTGATATTTCTACTAGCCTGGTCTATAAAAGCCATATTCGTGTTCCTTGCTGCTGGAGTCATAGGGCATATTCTGATGGAATGCCTCCATAAGTCACTCTGGAAAGGAAGCAGATGACTCATCTGATCCCTGTGTAACCTCACATACCTTGGCCAAAGTTGTAGGTTGTCATGAGACCTGCCAAATGGAGCCTGGCCCCTTCAGTAGGTACCCCTTACCTTTTGAAGTCCAAGTCAGGTCTAGTCAGGGGAAACCCGCTGTTGCTGACAGCCTAGTCAATCGATGGTGCCCCCATGTCTCTGGTTCCCTGCATTATAATTAAAACAGTCTCAAAGAGATCTCTTAACCATCTCTTTGGAAAAGGGGGTTGGGTCTTCCAGTTTACAAGTCAGTCAAAGAGAAAGGTCAATATTGCATAGCCTGATTGCCCTTTTCCAGAGGCCCATATGCCCTGAGTGAAAAAGCCATTGTGATATCGGAGGGTTTGGCTCTCAGGTCTCCTCCCATTACTCCCTCCAGTGAAGGGGATGCAATGGCCCCAGCCTCCTGTCTCCTATTAGCTATGGAACTGATACTGGCATTGACAGGGCCTTGGAGGCTTGGTTAGGGAGATTTGGAGGAAGAAGGTCTTGGAGTAACAAGTCCAAAGTTAAAGAGTCTTGGAGGATTAGAAGTTTCTCAGGTCTAAATCTATCCTGCCATGCTTCTTTCTTCCTGATAGCTGGGACATGTGGGGTGAGTCTTGGTAAAGAAAGTCTTTTATCTATGAGGGAGGAGGGAGGTCCTCTACTAGATTTTTTTCTAGATAACTACATAGGACCCTTACTACATAAGGATCCTGATCTAAAGACTCTCTCCTCTTCTCCTTTTCATCACCTGCAAGTCAAAAGTCCCTACAAGTGGTTCATTCAGAGAAACAGAGAATAAATAACCTGTCTTTCAGACTGTCTGATGTCCAAAAAAATGTCATCAGTCTAAGTCCAAGAACATAGAACAAGATACCAATAAACACAGAGAAAAACAATTACCACAAAGACAGCTCGATCTTGCATGGGTAGGCATCCAGGCCCATGAACACAGAGAAAGACAACACACAGCTCACCCCTTCCTTGGGTCCAATTACAGACACCAGGTGCTCCTGTACACACAGATAACACAGCCAGATAATAGAGTTGCTTAGCTGAGCCAGCCATGCTGAAACAAACTAAGTGCTCCTGCACACAACAGCGGCCAGATAAACCAGGTTATAGCAAGACTACCATTGATATTGTCTTGTCATTTCCAGAAGGAGCAAAGCCTTCCCTTCTCCCTCCAGGAGTGCCTGAAGCATCCTTCATTTCTGCCCATTGCACTTGACCCTACCAGACATCTAGGCTTTCCAAGCCTCCTGATGCTTACAAGCAAAAGTTCAAGAAGACTTACAGACTCAGACTTTGATAAACAAAGACAAACAGAAACCACAGCAAAAACTTGAGACCTCCACTTCACAGCTCTAGTGTGTTCCTGGCCAATGCATCAAATATAAAACCCTGACAAGCCTTAGCTTACCAGAGACTCCCTGAGTGAATCACATGGAGCCTGATCAGTGCAAAGAACACGAGGATTTTTATTTCAGTGCACTGAGGCCATCCCAGACCCTCAGGAAAGGAGGCGACCCCACATAACTTGTTCAGTGAGCTTTTATACAATTTTCAGGGCAGCAGCCATTAGACACATGTGATTGGTAGAACAGTGTAACTTCCCTTGTCTGAAGGTGGGCAAAGGTCCATCCTGCGAAATGTGCCCCCACCCACAATTAGTTTCTCAACCTGTGTTCTGAGGAATGTTAACTACCCTCCCCTTCCAAAGAGTTCTGCTACCTTCCTAAAGTTTCTGAGCTTATCTTATTAAGGAAATTCCTGGCCTCCCAGTGCTTTTCTGCGATGTCCCTGTTTACTCAGATCTTACAATAACAGGAATCGAATCCAAGACCCCGATAAACCCACACATTTATGGATGCTTGTTTTTTGATAAAGTACCCAAAACAACCCAGATGCCCCTCAACAGAAGAGTGGGTACAGAAAATGTGGTACATTTACACAATGGAGTACTACTCAGCTATTTAAAACAATAACTTCATAAAATTCACACGCAAATGGAAGGAACTAGAAAATACCATCCAGAGTGAGATAACCCAGACACAAAAAACACTCATACTATGTACTCACTGATAGTTGGGTATTAGCCCAAAAGCTGAGAATACCCATGATACAACCTACAAACAATAAGAAGAAAGAAGATCAAACTGTGGATGTTTCAATCCTGCATAGAACAGGGAACAAAATAATCATGGGAGGTAGAAGGACAAAGGGACCTGGGAGGGAGAGAGGAGGGGAAGAGTAAAAAATCAGTGGCAGGATTGGTATTGAAAAAGACAAGGGAGAGAGAAGTACAGAGGGTCAGGAAATCAAATAGAAATATAAAACAGTGCAGGATGGGGAACTTGGGGTAGCCACTAGAAAGTCCCAAATGTCAGGGAAATGACAGGCTCTCAGGACCCAGCAGGGATAACTTTAGTTGAAATATGCAAGAAAGGGAAGAAAGAACCTGTAGAGACAATCTCCAGTAGAAAGGTCTGGTCACTAGTTCAGGAATGCGGTCACACACCCATTTCAAAATTGTTAACCCAGAAATATTCATGTCCAAAGGAAAGACAGGGACAAAAAATGGAACAGAGATTGAAGGAAAGGCAAGCCAGAAACCACCCCACCTAGGGATCGATCCCATCTGCAGACAACAAACCCAGACACTGTGCTGATGCCAAGAAGTACTTGCTGACAGAAGACTGGTATGGCTGTTCCCTGAGAGGTTCTACTCTTGTACTAAAGGGCAAGGCCCTCCACACTGCCCTACAGTTCTACCAGCACCTGACCAGTACAGATGCAGATGCTCAAACCAACCATCAGACAGTGCTTGGAGACCCCAATGGAAGAGCCAGGGAAATGACTAAAGGAACAAAAGGAGAATATAACCCCATAGGAAGAATTATATCAGCTAAACTGACCACCCAGAGCTCCAAGAGACTAAATCATCAACCAAAGAGTATACAATGAAGGAATCCATAGCTACAGATATATATGTAGCAGAGGACAGCCTTATCTGATATCAATGAAAACAGAGGCCCTTGGTCCTATGGAGACTTGATGCCCCAACATAGAGGGATGCTAGAGCAGTGAGCCAGGAGTGGTTGAGTGGTGAGAGGAGCACATTCATACAGGCAAATGGTAGGGAGAGATGGGGGATGGAATGGGGTGTTGTGAAGGGGTAACTGGGAAGGGGGATATTATTTGAAATGTAAATGGATAATAGTTTAATAAAAAAAGAAAGCATCTTCAACAAATGATGCTGTTCTAACTGGATATCTACATGTAGAATGAAAATCATCTCATATTTGTCACCCTGCACAAAATTCAAGTCCAAATATATCAAGAACCTCAACATAAAACCTGATACACAAATTCTAAAAGAACAGAAAGTGGGAAATATCCTTCAATGCATTGATACACCAGAGTCAATTTCCTGAGCAGCAAATCAAAGTCTCAGGCTCTAAAATCAACAATTTATAAATGGAACTTCATTGAACAGAAAAGTTTCTGTAAGGCAAAGGATACTGTCAATAAGATAAAATGGCAGCCAACAGCTTGATAAAGGATTGTGACTAACCCTACATCTGACACAGGGCTAAAACCCAATATTTGTAAAGCACTTAAGAAGTTAAACACCAACAACCCAAATAACCCAATTACAAATGAAGCACAGAGCAAAGCAGAATTCTCAGCAGAAGAATCTCAAATGGCAGAGAAACACTTAAAGAAACGTTTAAGGTCTTTAGACACCAGGGAAATGCAAATCAAAGCAACTCTGGGATTCCATCTTATACCAGTCAGAATGGCTAAGATCAAAAACTCGAGTGATAGTATATGCTGGGATGAATGTGGAACAAGTAGAACACTCGTCCATTAATGGAGAGAATGGAAACTTGTGCAACCACTTTGGAAATCCATTTGGCCATTTCTCAAAAATCTGGGTATCATTCTACCTCTAGACACAGCTATACCACTATTGGGCATATACCCAACAGGTGTTTCAAAATCCCCCAAAGACACTTGCTCAACTATGTTCATAGCAGCTTTATTCCTAAGAGCCAGAAACTGAAAATAACCTTGATTTCATCAACTGAAGAACAGAATTTTTTAAAATGTGGTACATCTGAATCATAATAGAATATGATTCAGCTATGAAAAAGAGACATCATGTATTTGACAAGCAAATGGATAGATCTTGAGAATGTCATCCTGAGTGAAGTAACCCAGTATCAAAAATACATGCATGATATATATCACTTGAAATGAGGAATGGAATGGTTATGGAAGGCAGATGGAAGGAGGAATCAGGATATGAGAGGGGATTGAGAGAGATGTGGTGGGGTTTGAGGTCAAATGTGGAGAGGAGCAGTGGGAATGTCTTGATGGCCATAAAAATGAGTGGAAATCTGCAATGATAGTAAGGAAGAGAGAAACCTGAGGTAGGAGAGATACCCAAGAATCAATGGTGTTATCCTTCACCATAACTCACAGCATTGGGAATGTGGAGCCTGGGGAGGTTTCCTCCTCTGGCCAGACAGGAACCCTGGTGGAATGATAGGGACATAAACCTTTAGAACAAAACTTTAGACAGAAAATTTATCATGTCTACAAGAAATGCAGGGATTGCAGATGGAGTCGAGCTTGAGGGAATGGACAATCAATAATCAGTCCAACATGAGACTCATCTCATGTTCAAGCACCCATTCCTGACATTATTAATTATATTTTGTTATGCTTATATGCAGGAGTCTAGAATGGCTGTCCTCTGATAGGCCCCACCCATGAACTGACTCAGACAGAGGACTACACCCACAGCCAAATAGTGGATGGAGCTTGGAGACTCTTATGGAAGACTTGCAGCCTTGAAGAAGATAGGAACTCCATAGGAAGTATTACAGAATCAACTACTCGAACGCTTGGGGTTCTCAGAGTCTGAACCACCAACCAAAGAACATAGGCCCTCTCTGCATATATGTAATAGATATGCAGCTTGGTCATCATGTGGGTCCTGAACAATTGGAGCAGGTACTATCCCAAAAGCTGTTGTCTGCTAATAGGATATGTCATTCTAGCTGGGCTGCCTATTCTGGCCTCAGGGGAAGTGCCTGGCCTCATAAGGGCTTGAAGAACCAGGGTGAGGGGCTACCCTGGGGGGGGGGAGCACCATCTATTCAGAGTAGAAGAGAAGGGGGGATTGGGAAAGGACTGTGGGAGGGAATGAATGAGAGGGGACCAGCAAGCAGGGTATAATGTGAATAATTAAAAAATAAATTAATTTTAAAAATTAATTTATAATATCACAGAATAAAAAGAAGAAACATTACTGCAGCTTGAATCACAAATTGATCCTCACACACAAATTGTCAGGGATTTCAATGTACCAGTCTCATCAATGGATAGGTATTCTAGACAAATTTAAAGAGAGACATGCTAGAGCTAACAGGCATTATAAATCAGATAGACCTAAGATTTATTTACAGAACAAATCATCAAAACACAAAATAGTATTCCTTATTTTTAGCACCTTATGATACCTTCTACAAAATTGACTTCTTCAAAATTTAGATATTTTAATACCAAACAAGTCTCAGCAGATGCAAAAAAATGAAATATATCTCTGCATCCTATAAAACTGCCATGGAATAAAGCTGGCTATAACAACAGAAAACTTACAAACTCAATGAAACTGAACAACTCTTCTAAAAGAAAAATGACTTAAAACAAAAATGAACAAAAAGTGAAAGATTGGCTAGAATTAAGCAAAATAGATGAACACACCCAAACTTAAAGGTGTTTGGGAGGGGTTCTAATGCTTTGATTTAATCAGGAATCTGTGTGTTTAAAGCTGAAGGTCCTTGCCACCAAATGGTTTTTGATTAATTGATAAAGATGCCAGCAGACAATGTCTGGGCAGAGATAGGTGGGGCAAGACCTTTAGATATTCGAGGGCTAGGAACTGGAGAAAAGGAGAGGTGAATTAAAAAAATAGAGGAAGGTACCAAACTCAGAAATGGAAAGGGGGATGTATGAAGATACAGAGCAGAAATCCACAAAATCATAAAGCATACTTGAAAAATCTGTATTCCATGAAACTGGAGCATTTAAAAGAAATGGATGGTTTTTATCCATAAATACCACTTACTAACATTAAGTTGATATCAAATAAACAATGTAACAATAGATATCCTGGTGAGAAAAATAAGCAGTAATTAAAATTCTCCCAAATAACCCAATTAAAAATGTGGTGTAGACTTACAGGAGAGAAACCCTATGAATGTCATCAATGTGCTGAAGCAGTTTTACATCACAATCATCTTCAAATACATCAAAGAGGATGGAGTGGTTAGAAATCCTCTGAATATAACTACTTAATAAAAACTTTGTACAAAACAGCCATCTCCTCACACATAAAAGAATATACACCGGACAGAAACCCTATGAATATAAGCAATGTGGAAAACCTTTTGCCAGTCACAATACTCTCCAAGTAAATAAAAAAAGACACACTCATGAGAAACCATATGAATGTCATCAGTTGATTAAAGCCTTTGGATATTTCAATCATATTCAAGTACATAAAAGAAGACATACAAGTGAGAAGCCCTATGAATGTAAGCAATGTGGTAAAGCCTTCACATATCAGTCATATTCAAAGTAATGAAAGAAAACATAATGTAGAGAAGTCGTGTGAGTGTGTTTAATATGGTGAAGCCTTCACACGTTTCTATAGTCTTCATCATCATGAGTCAATCTATACTGGAGAGAAATTTATGATTATATTTAATATTGTGAAGACATTTCAAATTTCCCAAGTCTTCACCATCATGAAAGAGAAATGCTATGAATGCATTGACTATATGGAAGCCTTTGCACATTTCTACAGTCTTCATCATCATGAAACTAAGCATGCTACAGCGAAAGTCTATGATTGTGAACAATGTGGGAGAGCCCTTGTGGTATGGGTCCTTTCTTATCCAACAAAACTTAAACTCAGGTAATAGAAATAAGAGGAGTTTATTGTAATAAAGCTGCTGCTGGTTCATGACCAGAGAGCATACTTAAAACCTAATATGTGACTTAATGTACACACCTCCCCATTATGAACCAGAACATCATAGAGCTGCCATCCTACAATAAAACTCTGACCCAGAATTGTTCCTGTTTGAAAGAAGTGCAGGAACAAAAAATGAGAAGAGCCTGATCAAAAGGAGGTCCAGTGACATGCCCAAATTGGGATCCAGCTCAGTGGGTGGCCCCAAGTTCTGACACTATTATTGATGCTATGGTGTGTTGACTTACAGAGGCCTATCATGATTGGCTTCCAAGAGGTCCAATAAGCAGCTGAAAGAGTCAAATGCACATATTTACACCCAATCAATGGAAAGAAATTGGTGACCCCTGTGATTGAATTGGGGAAAATCTAGAAGTTAAGGAGGCCAGCAGTATTGGAAGACCAGAAGTCTGAACCAATCTAAATACCTGAGATCTCTCAGACACTGAACCACTAATCAGCTAGCCTAAACAACCTGATATACAGCAGAGGACTGCTGGGTCTGGACTCAAATAGAGAAGATACACCTAAACCTGGAGAGATGTGGGGTCACAGTGAGTCCAGAGGTATGGTAGGGTGGGAGGGTGTGCATGAGGATACTTCTTGGAGACTTAGAGAGGAGGTGTGGGGTAAAGAACAGCTGGAGGGTGGACTGGGAGGGGAATAAGTCTGGACTATAAAAAAAGATTAAACAATAAATAAAAAGAAAAAAATGTGGTGCAGATATCATCACAAAAGTCAATAGAGAAGACCAAATAGTTCCAGGACTTCATGTATGTATATAGCAGAGGATGGTCTTATCTGACATCAATGGGAGTGGAGAGAAACTTGATGCACCAGCATAGTGGGATGCTAAAGTAATGAGGTGTGAGTGGGTTAACGGATAGAGGAGAACACTCATAGAGGCAAAGGGTAGGGGTTGAGGAGGGATGGGATGGGGGGGTTGGTGGAGAGGTAATCAGGAAGGGGATATTATTTGAAATATAAACCAATAAAATGATTCGTAAAACTAAATGAACAAATTTTAAAAGAAAACAGAAATATTCAGCGTCTATACCCACCAGGAAAGTGTAAATGAAAATCCAAACTACTTTTAGAGTCTATCTCATACCTGTGAAAATGTCTAAAGTCAATAACACAAGTGGCAGTGAATACTGACAAGGACATGGAGGAAGGGAACACTCTTTGCTTGTGGGAGTGCAAAATTGTACAGACACTATGGAAATCAGTATGGTAGTTTTTCAAAAAGATGGAAATTAATCTACCTCAAGATCCAGTTATACCATTCTTGGGCATATGTCCAAATGACATATGATCTTACCTTAAAGACACTTGATCAACCATGTATATTTCTGCTCTATCAATAATAGACAAGAAGTTGGAAACAACCTAGATGTCAGAAGAATGAATTTAAAAAAATGTGGTACACACACACACACACACACACACACACACACACAACGATGCCATTATGAAATTTGAAGGCAAATGAAAAAATCATCTTGAATGAGGTAACCCAAGGTCAAGAAATACGAATATAACTTCTATTCATTTGTATGTGGACATTAGCCATTAAAGAAATACTAATCAATCTACTATCCATACTCTCTTAGAGGTTTGATATAAAGAAACAGATGGAGGGGCACAGAGATTTCCCTGGGATAGAGAAATACAATGGATTGTATGGGTGAACTGTTATCGAGATTATGGAAACAAAAGGATGAGGTGGATAAGGGGAGGTCAAATGGAGTTTAAAGGGAATGGAGGGAAAAATGGCTATAATTGAGGGACATTTGAGGAATGTTGGAGTGATGTTTTTATTTTATATTTTTACACTGAGGGAAAATTTATTTCCATCCTTCCTTGTCTGCCTAAGGCACCTTCTGACGGGTTAAATTAAAAAGCCTATGGCCTACAATAAACTCCAGGAGAGTAAGGTAGGACATCTGCAGAAAGAAGGGAACTCTGAGAAAGAGAAAAGAGTAGGAAATCCACCACTGAGGTGAAGAAGAATTCATACATGTGAAACTGAGGAGAATAAGCAGCTATGTTGCAGACAGAATATGTACAAACAGATAAATATAAGTTAAGAGTTAGTTGGAGAGTAAGCTTAGCTCAAGGGGAAAGCTTTCATTAATAAATAGAAAGGGCCATGTGTCATTATTTGGGAACAAGGGTGGGCATAAAAAAGTCCAAATGGTTACAGAGGAAAATATTAAAACCTAGTGCACTGGAAGCTTCCTATAATATATAAAGTCAATTCTTATGAAGTTTCCAAATAATAAAGGAAACGAGTCCCAACTCGCCATCACTTGACATCAGATGAATTTTCCATTGTCAGGACTATATCATAAACAATAGAATTAATAGCCAAAGTTGTCCTATGGAAATCCTCAAACAACCCAGGCAGTTGTAAAGTTAATAGGTTGCTCTCTACAAACAAACAGCAAGATCCCAATGCAAACTCATACTCTCATTCCAAACAACAAACATCTCATTGAACATGGAAACATAAAGCTGGTACCTATAAAGAGCCTTCTCTTCCCATCTTCTAGACACTTTGGTAAAGGAGGATATTCTTCTGGCTACCAAAAGAAAAACATAAGCACCAACCTGGCCACAAAACCTGTTATTTTCAATATGTCTGTCTGTAATTTTGCTAGGGCAATGGTAGCACAAAACTTGTGGGGGAAACAAACGCATGTCTTATTTGACTAAAGGCACACTCCACAAGATTGAGCCCAAATCAACACACCTTAGCTGACAAGAACCAGAGACAAGGGAGACAAGACACCTAGGGTAAAACCAAAAATGAATACTCTCAAAATCAAAAGAGAGGATTAAAAAAAAAGACTCCTAATGATTTCCTGCTATACTCATAGATCTGTTCCTTTCAGCTATCATCAGAGAAGGTCCTCTTGCACCAGATGGAAACAAATAAAAAGACACACAGCTAGTCATTACACACACACACACACACACACACACACACACAAACACACTCACACACACATGAGTGGGTGGAGGGGAATAGTTTTCTGCTATATATAAAAAAATAGTTGTTAGCTAAACAAAAATGAAAGATAAACCTTAAATCTTCTTAGAGTAATTAAAACTACATTTGATTTATTGGAACAACATTACAAAAATAGTATAGGTAAATTTTAATTTTGACATAGGTCACATTACACACACACATACTCACACACATATTCACACACACACACACACACACACACATACACACACATATATGCATGTATTTATATCAGCAAATTAAAGGAAATAAACTGGTCAAAAACTTACACCAGTAGATAAACCAAAGTCACCACTTGAATGTAAAATTCATATGATGAGTTTGTAAACAACATATAATTCCTGCTTATCTTTAGGGAATCATGATAGCAAGAACTTTAGAGAGACTGCACATTACTCTCACCATGACTCTTTTAATAAAGGACTATAGAAAATTCATCAATACAATTCTGTTTAAATATGGAATATAGTAAATTCATCAATAGATATCCCTCATTTGTTTGAAAACTACATGACTAATATGTACTCATCATAAATGAGAGTATGTTATTATTTTATACTTAGGTTTTTGAAAGTACTAAATGGAACACATGGTCTAGATATATTATAGTGCAGAACATGTTTATGTGGGGAGAGTGCTTGTATTTATCTCAACAATCTTATCTTTCTACTTCAAATGTAAACATGAAACATTTTCAATGAAGTAGAAAAAGAAGAGTTATATGCTCTCCATCATATATTTGTCAGGAAATGTTTATATAACATGCCTAATGTAACACAAACATGATTTTTAACTAGAGATTCTGAAAAACTTTTACTAAATGCAATGTATGTGCTTGGTTTGTGAAATTCTTGATATAATGCATAATTATACATGGGAATTCACATACATAGCTAGCATTAACTCTCTGTTAGGAGTTACCTAAAATTCATATTTTTTAATCTCATTTTCTCTTATCATGTTTAATATGGCCAATATCAAATGAAACTTTTCTTTAAAAAAAAAATTCAAGTTTCTGCTATATAAAAGTAAATCAGTTGTTAATAAAGCAAAAGTAAAAGATAAACTTTAAATCTTAGCATAATCAAAACTGTATTTGATTTATTTGAACATTACTAAAATATATAGGTAAATTTTGCTTTAAAGTGCATCACATTACCAGTTTAAAAAAAATAAGCAAAGTAATGCAAGTGAGCTGGCTAACAAGTTACATTACTAGATAAAGCATATCACCAATTGAATGTAAGATTCATATCACAGGTTAGTACAAAATTTATATTATTTCTGCTTCTCCTTAGGGAATCCATAACAAGAACTTTAGAGAGAATTTGCACATTGGTATCAACCTGATAATGGGATCACATAGCTAATTAATTTAATATAAGCTTTAAAGTAATTCTGTAGCACAACAAAGACATTTTAGTTTCTTATACTTGCCAAGCAAATGTGTCCAACCTTTGTCTTCTGTCAATGTCAGATATAAAGAACACATTTATAAACTTCCTCAAATTATTATTTTGGTTGCTTTTAAACTCAATTGAGTTGTTTTGGGGTATAGTAAATAAATGATAATTCATGTCCCAATGTTTATAAAAACGATATGCTTTGTAGAATAAAGTAAAATAAAATATCAACATCAAAGAACAAATGTATGCCAATGAATAATTCAAAATATAATTGAATTTTTACATTTCCAAATATAATATTTTCATTATTGAATTAAACTTTACAATATTTATGCAGTATTAAACAACATGTCTTGTGACAGCTATGTCATCCACATGACCATTAGGTAGCTCAGAGCCACTATGACTAGAAACACATTTCTTGTAACTTGATTCTTAATGGCACAATGAACTTATGTAGATAGATGACTAATTGACAGATAAATGATAGATAAATAAGTGCTGGGCAGTCATTATGCTCTTACACAGGACCTGAATTTAGTTCCCAGAACTGGTGACGATGTTTCACAACCATCTTAACTTTACTTTCAGAAAATTTGATATCTTCTTCTGATCTCCATGGGCACCAGGCACTTGCATAGTACATCTGCACACATACAAGAAAAACACTAATACACATAAAAGTAAAATCTAAAAAATATGTTTTAAAAATAATGATAGATATAAATATAAAAGATATAAGATATCATATATGTAGATACATAAGAGATAATAGATTTGTTCTTGAAGTCAGAGAATCTATAAATATTAAATATTGATAAATGTTAGAGTGTTTCACTTTTCTATGATTTCTCAGATAAAATCGGAAAATTATAATTATATTCATTAAATATAACGTAGCCAATTATGGTGACTAATCAATACCAATATCCTGTGTTCATCTGGAATGTTTCTGGGCTTCCCTGACCAATACCTCCTAGGTGTCTCGTGCACTGCTTTGTGATTTACATTAATGATCCATGCCCTAAGTAAGTAACCATATCCCTTCATATAAGATTGTGGTTTTTAGTCATTTATTATTATTATTATTATTATTATTATTATTATTATTATTAGTTCTCTTATTTTTTAAGATGATAATTTGTAAGAATTTAATTCTAAATACTGGTCTTTTGGAACTGGGATTGCATAAGGACAAGATGTAGTTGCTAGTGTTTCCCAGTATCATGGTATATCCATCAGGATTTGCCACCTGAGGAATCAGATTTAATAGGCCTTACAAGATAAGGTTTTAGTATTCTGCCCAGAGATGAGGTTTTGAGCTAAGTTTGTATGGTGTTTTTCTTCTCGCTTCAATTCAACTGAGTTCCAGAAAGAAAGGTATGGCAGCAAAGCATGGGTTCACCTGGTGTGTATCACAAAGGCCATGAGAGCTTTGAAAAATGGGGTAACGACCCATCAGTGGGAACCTAGCAAGCTGGGTGGAGAGATTTTGGAGTTCTGAGTTAGAGTCTCCACAAGATAATGACAGGTTGGCCATTGTCCACCAGTGCATGGCCTGCTAGGCCCATGAGACAGAGAGTTGCTGGTGTCTGGCAGTAGTGCAAGAAGCTTGCCAGTCGTTTTTTTAATATTTCATACAACAGGTGGCGAACCAATATGTTGGGCATAAATCTACTTAAAATTTAAGATTAGTAGTCTGAGAGTTAGAGTTTCATTTTCTAAGTGAGAAGGTAGCATTAGATGAATCACATGACTCAAGCAAGCATGGATGGATGGGTTGGGAGTTGGAGAGGCAGAAGGCATTGAAACAGAACAAAACAAAACAAAAGCACTGAGGTCCCCTTGTGTGGGGAATGGCAGGCTGCTCTGAGTTAGAAGAATGAAGTTGCCTACATTTTAGGGAAGAGGGAAGGAACTGTGAATTTTAAATTGGGATTATTTACTATTAGGATAGGTTTATATACAGATTCTTTTTGAATAATGTAGGGAATTTTGCCTGCAGTTTGAAACTAGGATAGCAAAAATTAGTCACTGACTCCAGAGTAGAGAATACAGTGATAATCACTGCATGCTTTCATTAGGTATTAATTATTATTATTTTTTTAAATTAGGTATTTTCTTTATTTACATGTACATTTTCCCTTTCCCAGGTTCCCCTCCAAAACAAACAAACAAACAAAAACAAGAACAAACCCCTTTTGCCTCACTCCTCCCAGTGCCTGTCACCCCACCCTCTCCCACTTATTGGCCCTGGCATTCCCCTACACTGGGGCACAAAACCTTCACAAGGCCGAGGTCCTTTACTCCTATTGATGATCGAATTTGCAATCCTCTACTATACACAGGCTGCCAGTACATTAAATCCCACCCTCTATAGTCCTTGATTGGTGGTTGGGTCCCTGGGAGCTCTGAGGGTACTAGCTAGTAATTGTTGTTCATCCTAAGGGGCTGCAAACCCTTCAGCTCCATAGAACCTTTCTCTAACTCCTTCATTGGGGACCGTGTACTCAGTTCAATGAATGGCTGTGAGCCTCTACATCTGTATTACTCAGGTATTGTCAGAGCCTCTTAGGAGATAGCTATATGCTTGTCCTTCCTTCTGTCTCTGCTCCATAGTTAATCTCTGCCACTCCTTCTGTGGGTGTTTGATTCCCCTTTTTAAGAAGGAATGAAATGTCCACCTTTTAGTCTTCCTTCTTCTTAAGTTTCTTGTGGTTTGTGGGTCGTTCTTCCTGTATTCCAAACTTCTGGGCTAATAACCACTTATCAAAGAATGTATACCATGTGTGATCTTTTGTGATTGGGTTACCTCACTCAGGATGATACTCTCCAGATCCATCCATTTCCCTAAGAATTTCATAAATTCTTTGTTTTTACTAGCTGAGTAGTACTCCATTGTGTAGATGTACCACACTTTCTGTATCCATTCCTCTGTTGAGGGACATCTGGGTTGTTTCCAGTTTCTGGCTATTATAAATAAGGCTGCTATGAACATGGTGGAGCATGTGTCCTTATTACATGATGGAGCATCTTGTGGGTATATGCCCAGGAGTGGTATGGCTTGGTCCTCTGGTAAAACTATGTCCAATTTCTGGAGGAACTGCCACACTGAATTCCAGAGTGGTTGTGCCAGTCTGCAATCCCACCAGCAATGAAGGAGTGTTCCTATTTCTCCGTAGCCTCTCCAGCATCTGCTGTCACCTGAGTCTTTTATCCTAGCCAATCTGAGTGGTGTGAGGTGGAATCTGAGAGTTGTTTTGATTTGCATTTCCCTGATGACTAAGGATGTTGAACATTTCTTTAGGTGTTTCTCAGCCATTTGGTGTTCATCAGTAGAGAATTCTTTGTTTAGCTCTATGCCCCATTTTTTAATAGGGTTATTTGGTTCTCTGGAGACTGACTTCTTGAGTTCTTTGTATACATTGGATATTAGCCCTCTATCAGATATAGGGTTGTTAAAGATCTTTTCCCAATTTGTTGGTTGCCGTTTTGTCCTATTGACAGCGTCTTTTGCCTTACAGAAGCTTTGCAACTTTATGAGGTCCCATTTGTCAATTCTTGATCTTACAGCAGAACCTATTCGGGCTATCTTCAGGAAATTTTCCCCTGTGCCTATATGCTCGAGGTTCTTCCCCACTTTATTTTCTATTAGTTTCAATGTATCTGGTTTGATGTAGAGGTCCCTGATCCACTTGGACTTGAGCTTTGTACAAGGCGAAAGGAATGGGTCGATTTGCATTTTTCTACATGTTGACCGCCAGTTGAGCCAGCACCATCTGTTGAAAATGCTGTCTTTTTTCCACTGTATGGTTTTAGCTCCTTTGT
>JADRCD010210392.1:0-16113 GCA_019843815.1 Montemys delectorum
ACTTAGTCAGACTGTTTTCTAAGTGCACAAGAAAATAGATTGCCAAAAAAGAACAAAAGATGATCCTTAACAGAAGCACTCACAGTCCCTAACAGAGTCGTGTCAAGACCTAAGCATAAGTAAAAGAAGTCATGTATAAAGTATTTTTGAAGATAAATGAAAATAGAGATAATTTATTTAGTACTGATTGTATGCCAAACCTAAAATTTTTACAGTTGAATGACTATAGAGATTTCTAAAGATGTAGGCTAGGAAATGCTAACATTAGTGACACATTACAAGTAATTTGGTTATCCACCATAACTTTATGGTATGATATTATTGCAAAGACCCCAGATACACTGGTGACAGGACATGGAGAAACCAATTTGATTCTGACCAGGAAGTTTTCTCTCTGCTGGCTAACCTGATAATACCAAAATGACTATACAGTCGTCTGCTTGGAGGAAAAAGTCACTAACTCTTCGACTGTCAATCCTGTGGAGTACAGGACCAACTAGTGTAGAAATGTATACTCATAGGTATAATATGATACAAATGTCATGGGGACCAGAAACTACTTTCTAACTGGATTTAAAGCCTGCTTCCCAGGAGCGAATATTGCTTGGTACTATAAATGTGGCCAGTAACCTATGATTGGGAAGCTCACATGTCCCAAGGGTGAACCTACTATTATCAATATCATAAATAGAGTATCAAACTTTCCTCTAAATCTGCGTCTATCTACCCATAAATTAGTGAATCTCTCAGTTACTTCCAGAGGAGACGCGTGTGAAGAGGATAATGATTGATGCAGAAATTCAAGATTTAAAAAAAAAAAAAAACAGCAGAATAAGGATCTGTGGGGTGCTCAGCCACAAAGAGTGTGTCTATCACACTTTGTATCCTCCTAATGCTCAGGAACTGTCACAGGAAAGAGGGCAGAGAAACCATAAGAGCTAAAGGGAGGGAAGGACTAGAGGGAAACCCTGTCTTCTGCACATGCAGGACCACTGCACCGATGAGCCTACCATGGCTGAGGTTGCTTCCCTCAGACCTGAAGAAGATAGAGACAGTCTTGATTTCAGCGTGGAAAGGGAACTGGCTTAGGCTCCCACTCACAGTTGAGGAGCTATTGGTAGCAGATGACTCCTTAGAAAGGACACCAGTTTCTTTAAGGGTTTGACCTCTGGTAGGGTGACCATGTTCTAGCTAATGGCCTTCTACTTGTGACTATGTGGACAGCACATTGTACTCAGTGGGCTTAGAGAAGAGAAAATGGGAAGGGGTAGGGTATGGAAGTCGGAGAGAAGTTAGGAGGAGGGATGTGGGATGAGCATGGTCAAAAATACATCGTGTACATGAATGAATTCTTAAGTTTGTTTTTTGTTTTCATTTTTGTTTTTGTTTTTGTTTAATTTTTATTTTATTTTATTTTTTGGAGGGGAAACTGGGAAAGGAAATATCATATGACATGTAAATAAAGAAAATATCTAAATAAAAAAATATTTAAAAGTATTAAAAACAACTATTTTCAAATTTAATAAGAGGAAAAGCACAAGGCTAACCTATCACATGAACGCATGCCTGAAAAATCAAATTGATCGATTCTTACGTTACTTCTCACCTTTTACTTGATGCTCTAGCTTTTTTGAAATTAAGATTAGTTATGATTTTTGTTTCAGTATTTCACAAATAACTAAAACAAACAGTAAATTTATTTTCCTTGTATTACAGAAAACGTTTTTATGCAAAAAAAAAAACAAACAAAAAACTAGTAGTGTAGTTTTCCAAGTATTTTTGAAATGTCAAATGATAAACTTGTAAACAAAAATGTAAGCAAGAAAAGGAAAGGCATCATAAAATGTAACAAATCAAAAAATGTAACAGATCACTATATGATTTTGAGTACATGGGGAAGTACAGAAAGCTCTGTTTGATAAGTATGGTGATACTTATTTATAGACTATGAGATGTCCAGTCTCACTATTGGTATAGCACATATAAATCTAATCGTAGATAGGTATTTCTTCAGTAAAAATTTCCCCAGGAAAAGTATAAGCAATACAAATGGCATTGTTTGCAATTACTGTGCTTCTATTCAACTTATTAATATGTATTCTTGATATACATTATCCATTAAAGTTGCACTTTAAAGAAGAATTCACTGCGTAATACTTAATCAGTAAATCTAATTTAAAATCTATTTACTTTTTCTACCATCTGATTTGAGATTTTAAAATGAGCTCCCGAATAATGATTGCTCACTTTTATATAGATTTTTGGTGCTGGATCTGAAATTTAGAACAAATAATCAAAATAGGACAACTTAAAGTCTTTAATAAAACAAAATCTACTTTAGTCCATTAGCTTTTACTTTATAGAAAAAAATGGCAATGAACAGAAACAAAATTTTCAACATCTGTATTTAATTTTCTTACAAATATTAAACTATATAATTAGAAGTACTTTCTTCCTTCTATTGTCTAAGTAGACATTTCTAAAATCTTTCTCAGCATCATATTCAACAAACTTTATCATATTTCTTCCTGGATAAACTATACATTTCTTAAAGTAAGGCCCTGGTTTGTCTTACTCCCCATTGTATTTCATGCATGTGGGGGTAATGTAAAATTTTAAACAAAGAGCATAAGGAAGGTAGCTCTGTGTAAACATAAGACCTCTACTGTGCTGGGTAGAAAGACCAAAGCTTTCCTCTGTGACCACAGCACACCTGGTGTGTTTAGGAAAGTCTCACACAATGTGAGCCATAGGAAGGACAGTTAAGAGGAGAGGTCACAAGTTGCTAATAGGAGTCACCATTTGTGAATTTGTTTCCAATAAGATAAGGAGTCTTTGGAGATTGACCTACGCTGCCTCTTAACAGATTTACAGAATTGCTTTTCTTGAGCAGTGATGTGGTTCAACAGAGCACTGAAGTATCCCTTTGGCAACTATTCTGAGACTAGAATTCGGAGAGACAAATAGAGGAGAAACTAGCTAAGGGGGAATTAGCCAAAACTCAGCAAGGAGATCCCAGGGACTTGAAGCAAGCAGATTCTGAGATTCTGTGGTCCAAAGTGAGTTAAGTGGACGAACAAGCAGCATCAGTAAATCAAAGCGGGTGTGTGGTAATGGAATGGTATTCCCAGCAAGGCAACATAGTCATTTAATAAAATGGAGGGAGAGAACTTTGTGGGAGAATTGTGATTCTTGTTACATAGGCTAAATACAGATTATACTCAATTTAGGGTAGTTTGACTCTTAATGGCTTAACCTAGAGTACATAGAAAAGGATGGTGCAAATACCAGGATTTGATTGGTAAAAAAAACACCCTTTAAATTTGAACTTCCGAGTTTCCCTGCTCTACCATGTTGTACTGGGTGCTGGGTAGTAATTAAGCCACATATTAATATCAGTCATGTCTTCAAGAGAGTAATCAACCTGTACTCCACCATGTACTTCACTGCCAGCTGTTTTGTGTATCATGTTTTGTATTCTTAACCCATTGTGTCTTCAAAATGCCCACCTCTGTCTCCTGGGGACACGCAAACATTCTATTTTACACATTCTCTACAGTTTTCAATAAATTGTATGACAGTCTACACATCACTCTAAAATAGACTTTGTATAGGTGATTTTACGCAATTGCAGTGTAATATGTGTGTACTAAGAGCATTTAAACTAAACAAAGCTGGGATTAAAACTTTGCTATGCTCCATGTATTGAATCCATTTATGATTTACAGCATTTTTACTTACAATGACAGAATTGGCATTTGATTACAACCCAAATCAAGAAGTACCTGTAGTTATGTCGAGTCACTGGTTAGATCTATGAATCTAGAAATGAACATTGAAACCTAGCAATTGGTGACTGATGTTTAAAACCACATGACTACATGAGGTCAGCCAGGGAGAAAAGCAGTGATTTAGTATACTACTTTTGGCCCAAGTGGTGATGAGAGGGCATGCAGGTGAGGAAGAAACAGGAAAGGAAGCTAAGTAAAGCCAGATGCGGAAGAAAGAAACAAAGAGTGTTATACTCAGAGGACGTAAAGGAAATGTTACAAGAATATGGAAAGCTCATTTTCCACACACCACCTAGATAACCACATCACATTCCTCCTACAGATCAAGATGTTTCATTGATAAAGCCCTCTCTGAACAAGTATGGGCAGATCCATCATCTTCCTCTATATCTTTACATCAAAGGGTAGGTCTCAATAATCCTCAGTACCAGGAAACTCTAATGGCCGAGAAGCACCTAAAGAAATGTCAACATCCTTAGTCATCAGGGAAATGCAAATCAAAACAACCCTGAGATTCCACCTCACACCAGTCAGAATGACTAAGATTAAAAACTCAGGTGACAGCAGATGCTGGCGAGGTTGTGGAGAAAGAGGAACACTCCTTCATTGCTGGTGGAATTGCAAGCTGGTTCAACCACTCTGGAAATCAGTCTGGTGGTTCCTCAGAAAATTAGACATAATACTACCTGAGGACCCAGCAATACCACTCCTGGGCATATACTCAGAATATGCTCCAACATGTAATAAGGACACATGCTCCTCTATGTTCATAGCAGCCATATTTATACTTATCTAGAAGCTGGAAAAAACCCAGATGTTCCTCAACAGATGAATGGATAAAGAAAATGTGGTACATTTACACAATGAAATACTATTCAACTGTTAAAAACAATGACTTCATGAAATTCACAGGCAATGGATGAAACGTGAAAATATCATCCTGAGCGAGGTAACTCAGTCACATAAGAACATACATGGTATACAATCACTGCTAAGTGGATTTTAGCCAAAAAAAAATTGGAATACCCAAGATTAAATTCACAGTCCATATGAAGCCCAAGAAGAAGGAAAATCAAAGTGTGGATGCTTCAGTGCTTCTTAGAAGGGGGAACAAAATACTCACAGGAGGAAATATGGAGACAAAATGTGGAGCAGAGACTGAAGAAAAAGCCATCCAGAGACTGCCCCACCTAGAGATCCATCTCATATACAGTTTCCAAACCCAGACACTATTGTGGATGCCAAGATGTGTTTGCTTACAGGAGCCTGATATACCTGTCTCTGAGAGGCCCTGCCAGAGCCTGACAAATACAAAGGCAGATGTTAGCAACCAGCCAACCAACCGTTGGACTGAGGGTGGGGTCCCCGATGGAGAAGTTGGAGAAGGGACTGAAGGAGGTGAGGGGGTTTGCAGCATCATGGAAGGCGCAACAATGTGAACCTGCAAGACCAACTGGAGCTCCTGGGGACTGGACAACTAACCAAAGAGTACACATGGAGGAACCAATGGCTCCTGCTGCATATATAGCAGAGGATGGCCTTGCTGCACATCAGTGGGAGGAGAGGCCCCTGAGCCTGGGTGTGTTTGACGCCCCAGGGTAGAGGAATGCCAGGAAGGGAGGACAGGAGTGGGTGAGTGGGTATGTGTGGGGGGAGGACCTTCATACAGGCAGAGGGAGGGGCATGAGATAGAGGGTTTCTGAAGGGGAGGCATGGAAAGGGGAAAACATTTGAAATTTAAGTAAAGAAAATATACAAAAAAATTCAAAAAGAAATATTATTACATGAAAAAAAAATAATTCTCAGTGCTATAGGCATCACCACAGCTTTACTTCCTTGCCCTTCTGCTTATCCTCAAGCTCCTCAAAAAATGTAAGGCCTTGAGGGCCAGAATTAGAAGCACAATCCCTGGAGTTTGGTAATACATAGAACAAGTGGGAAGCAGAGGTTACATGTATAGAGAACATGGAGTGCATTAGAAGGTACAACAATAACTTTATGGTGACTATCTTACTATGGTCCTCAAAACGTGGAAAACAAACCAAAAAAAAAAAAAGAAAAAACAAAAAAACATGTGTTGCTAAGAGTAGGGAGAACTCATAGATGAAACCAATGGACAGAACTCATGTAGATAGCTAAGCAGACAGAATGGATAAGGGCAGTTCAGTGCTCAAGAGAATCCCAGAATGAAAACAAATATCAAGGTTTGATATCAACAAGGATCAAAACCATCCTGTCAATTCTTCCATTCTTTTCAAAATTGTCAAAGAAATACTCTAATCTAATCTAATCTAATCTAATTTAATCTAATGTCCTTCCCTGTACATAAATTTTACTGAAATACTGAAGGAGGTAACTAGCATATACAAATACATGTGTTTTAACTGGTTACTGTTATCTCTCATTACGTACAAATGAATTAATATTTATTCTATTTCAATGGAACTTTAATGCAAGTTTGCTAATGTACTTCACTTTAGGATTCTAGTGATGACTAGGCCTAGTATTTTCAGGACTTCCTTAATCATTAAGGTACCAAACTTATGTTCTGGGATCA
The DNA here is from genome assembly GCA_019843815.1 of Montemys delectorum. Classification (NCBI taxonomy): domain Eukaryota; kingdom Metazoa; phylum Chordata; class Mammalia; order Rodentia; family Muridae; genus Montemys; species Montemys delectorum. Next base: position 6,349 of record JADRCD010210392.1, read on the forward strand.
AAATGGAACTGACTGTGATGATTGATGATCAGGGACTGTGACTCAAGACACACGTGAAACATTCTGTGTGAGTGATTGCTAAAAGGAGGTATTGATTCCCATTTATTTTGTCTCTTATTGACACACAATAGTGGTCACAGTCATGATCCTTTTAAAATGGGTTGGAGAGGGGCTGTTAGGAAATGAACTGAGCCCCCCCCCAAAAAAATGGTATTTTGTTGTTGCCTACATTTGATCCATTAATGCCTTGAGTGGTTGAAATGTAGGATCCAAGAGCCCGACTAACACATTCCAGAATTAAATTCATCATTTGTCAATGTGGCCAATCTTGCTGAATTCAATCAGTTTGAAATGCTTCAACAAAATAAGCCTTGCAGTCCCTTGAAGACCTGAATCTGAACTGGGTTGAAACAGCAAGAGTAATTTAATTTTTATGTTGCCAGCTGGGCGTAGATGCAGTCTTCTACAAGGATACCTGTACCATCTTTTTCTAAATTCTTACAAAAAAAAAAAAAACATTATCTGTGCAGCAGGAAATGACTTGCCTCCTTGGCACAAGGTATGCAAACCTTCTGCCAGAGTTTTTAATTTCTAAAATGTATTGAACACTAATAGCTGTTCCACTCTTACTGACATCATGGAGTTGAAATTCCACTAGTAGATAATTGCTCGTTCATCTCTCAAGCTATATAACTAAGGTAACAAGTGTTATATGTTCTTTTATGTTCTAAATCTAGCTAAAATATGTATTTTTCCTTGCACCTCCCATGGTGATAGACTTCTTTTACTAGCGCTACTGGACTGTGAGCCACTGTGTAGATAGAATAACACTTTCCGAATCTGCTATCAGGGAGCATCTATGCAAAATGGAAAGCATTCCACCGCCATCACTTTCTAGAAAGACTCACTCTACATGTGTACTCTGAAATCCTATAAAGAGAACTCTAATTGAAGTCTCATACATATAAAGGGTAAAGGAGAAGATGGGCTGCCATTGGATGGTGCATACCACAGTGTCACATTTCAGAAGAACTCACTCAGGTCACTGTAACAATTCTGAGTTCAGGTTTTGTGTGCCTCTCCTTGTCGTGACAGTTAAATACTGTAAATCAGTTTGAATTTCATTTGCCAACTTTATGTATCACATATAAACATTGAGACATGTAGGCCATGTGGCAGGCGGGTATGTGTTCAGACCCCAGTCCTTATGTACAGATGTTAAGCTCATTGAACTTAGCCACATCGCTACTGAATTCTTCCTCTCCAGATGCTGGGCAGCCATATTGTATACGTGGTGTAAGATTTTTACATGAATACTTTGCATAGATTTCATACCATTCTCAACCATCATATTTAACTTCTTTGTGATTTTGTTCAAATGTCTTATCTAATAGGGATATTCTTTACAACTTTCCCAGTTAATTCATTAACTTCTTAATAGAAATCTTATAACCTACATGACTCTAATCTAGGAAAAATTCCCGACTTTATATATTCAGTATTTCCATAGAACACTGCAGTAATCTCACTCTAATCTCTTCTGTAATATGGTGAAACTATGTGTTTGCTTCCTCCATGAAAACCATACATTTCTTGATGGCAGCATTTATTTAGTACTTTATTACATTATATATCAACAAAGCTGTCCTGAATTGAAGAGGTTAAACTGGATAAAAGTATGTATTATTTCAAATTGAATTCAAGCCATGAAATAATTTACCTTAAAATATATCATCTATTAATTCCTAAAATTGCACAGCTAAGTAACTTTTATATAATAAGAAAATTTTATTAAAATTTATGAAAGAACGCTCAGTCATTGTCAAAGCCAATTTAGGTTTTAAGTACTCGTGATTTCAAAAATTCAGTGTCAATTAAAAATTATGATCCTATACTCTAATATGCTATGCTAGGCAAACAAAGGTTTAAATGTTGACATAATGTGTATCTCACCATAACAAAGAAAACTGATATTATGTTAACTATATAAGATTATATACTAATCTCATGCATTGTCTGTGTGTGTGTGTGTGTGTGTGTGTGTATGTGTGTGTGTGTGTGTGTAGAAAAGGCTCAGTGTACAGAAAAGCTATCTCTTAGATAACCAATGTTCACTCTGCAGCACCTACATGAAGAAGGAAGCATGTCTAGCTCCAGGTGTAAAGGACCTTCAGGCTGCTTCTGGTCCCTGTGGGCTCTTCACACACGTGCTACAGACACACACACAATCAAAAACCTGACCACATAAAATGAAAGTAAACAAAACTCTAAACTATTAAAGGCAAATAGGATACACTATACAATATGATTTATATGAGATTAATAATTTTCATAGGCAACATACCTTATATTTAATGATAAAATATTTTAAACATTATAAGAGGTTATAAAATAAGATATTAGATATTCATTTAGTACGTGACTATTATATATAGAAAAATATATTCTTTTAACTAGATACTTTGTCCAAAAACTTTCTGGTTTTTATGTTTTTTTTTCAGTCAAATAAACAATACAAGCAAGCTCTCCTCTCTCAATAATTATTGATTATAATCAACAGGGAGAACCAAGTTAGATATTGATCTTGGCCAACTGTTTTGTTTTGTTTTGTTTTGAGAAGCAAGACACTAGTCATTCTCAAAGTATCTTATTTGAAAAAAAAAGAATGAAAGAAAGAGAGAGAGAGAAAGAGAGAGAGAGAAGAGAAGAAAAGAAAAGAAAAGAAAAGAAAAGAAAAGAAAAGAAAAGAAATCTCCAATCTCTGAACTTTTGGGCCTAGCACATACAGACTACAGTATTCTCAACCCTGACAGCTCTCCTGTGTTAGAGGATACACTAAAGCCCATTTGGTCTTCTCTTCCTTTGAAAATCCCTATTTAGCTTTTCATAACTTTCTATGTGTAAAACCCTGTTATGCCAGAAAGAAACAGATACAGCCATCTTAGCCAGTTTCCAACTGTGAAAACTGTCAGCTACTTGATTTGTTTATTAGAATGGGCTATCCATTCCCCTGTATTACAGTATGCCAAATCCTCTGTACCATTATATTCTATGTATCTCATGCATATGTTGTTTTTCCAGGAATCAGATTAACAAATGTGTAATCTAGATTTCATTAGCCTTTAATGTACCCAAACTCAGCTTCCATTAGCTCAGTCCCTCTTACCCTGTTCATGAGGTTATGGTATAACATTTGTTTGTCTAAACTGAAACCAGGGAGGCTACAGGGAAGCTCATTGAGCAAACTCCGATTTTATGATTTATATTGGTAAAAGAAAGAAGCAGTTATCAGAACCGTCCAAAAGCATATGGCTGAAATACCATAGTTCCTGGCTAGAATTATTAGGAAAGAATTGACTTGTACAACTAGGAATGTTTAGAGTTAGAAGCCTGGTTGCATGTCAGAGTGGTCCTGCTTTATGGTATATCTTACCTTAACTTCCACATGTGCCATCAATACTGCAAAGTTGGTGAGGTGGTTACAGGAGCATGTAGTATGTGTCTTGTTGGTTGTCAGGAGTCGACAGCCTTGTGTTGACCAATAACCTGTCATTGTGCGCTTGGAATAGCTCCAAAATGAACAGTTAGGGTTGAAATTTTCCTCTGACTGCTATGGTGGAAAAAGATCAATAAAGGCAATAACTATTTTACAATCCAGTAAATGAAGGTAGACACTTTCTCTACCGACAGCGCAGCCCCATGCTCTGTTGTAATTCTTACAGAGGTGTGTTCAGTATGTTGATATTAAGTGGCCCTTATCAATTGGAAGTGAAATTGAATACTTGGTATTTATTTTGTCTGACTAGCAGTGAGATTACTATTTTCCAAAGCTGTTCATACCAAAATGGTGTTACTAACACTGTATTGAAATTGTATCAGCTTTTAAATTTAAAAGTAAGAGCAACTGTTCAAAAAATACATAAAATGATGGTCTTTACCTTACATTTACAACTTCCAGATTTGTATATGTACAAAAATGTATCTTTAGATACAGATAAGACTGCTTATATAATAGCATAGGAAATGTTGTCCAGTTCAGTATAGCATCCTGCAAGCTCTTTTAAAAACTGTATGGTGTATATTTAGAGTATATAATATTGTATATGTATTACATTTAGGTGTAATATTATTTCTGTGTTGAAAAATTCACACATCATTTCATACAAAGACAAGTTTTATTTATTTTTCTGGCATATTTATGAATATTTCTGAAAATAACCATGACTGCACTCATTGATGGTATATTCTATGTCAGGTAACAGATAAACATTAAGAGAAAATTAATATATTTAATATTCACCCATAAAAAATACAAATAATGTAGACAATGAAACATGCCATGCCATGCCTCTTACCTTGATATGTTTAACAGTAAATACCACAGGATCAGCCAGATACACTTTGTTACTGAATTCCTTATTTATTGCTGCTGTAATAACAGGAGAATTGACGATAACTGAGTGATTTGTGGACATCGCTTCTGTGCCCAACTTCATACTGGCATTCTCCGTAGACAAATAAGGACCCAGGTTGTTATACAGGACAAAGGCCACTCTAATCTCTCCTAAAATAAAGGCAAATGCGAGTTAGAGATTGGAAGAAACAGATTGGGTTCTACACTCTGATGGAGTTTGTAATTCTAGTTAGGTGGTACAGTTGAGACTGTATGCTACACATTCACAGACATAAAACCAAACCATTCATTTGTTTGGTACCAAAGTACCGAGCATCTGATGGGGAAAGGGAAGCTGAATTAGGGTGAGATCACTACACGTGGTTTCTTTAAACATTGAATCTGAGTCTGAAGCCCTGTCTCACTGTGTACTTGACACTAAATTCAAGATGCTTCCGAGACCCAGAACCAGAATCCAGAACCATAAAGGCTCTAGAACAAAATACAAGATCATCTCTTTATACATGAAGAAAAATAATGTATAAAAACCGTAGCCATAAAAATGGAAAACTGAACTTCAACAAAGTTAAATTTTTGAACTTATTAAAATATGCCATCAAGAAAACAAACATGCAAATATCCATAGACTAGGGAATATGAGAGCCTTGAATATAAAAAGCATTCATGCTCATCAACAGTACAATAATAGAAGATACCTAAAATTACCCAAAGATATTAATGGACAATTTAAGGAAAAATAAAACGAAAACCATTTTCTATAACAAAAGATAGTAGGAAACATTAGCAACTAAAGAAACAATGGTAAAACTACATTTGCGATACTATTTTACACCCACTTGATCCTAATGTTTATATGGACTTGAAACATAAAAGTTCAAATCCTTGTACCCTACTGATGGGAATACAAAATTTTGCAGTGACTTGGAAACACTTTGACACTTTTTACAAAGCTGCATACATATTGACCCTTCCTGGATAAGGAAGAACATTTACCACAAAGAAAACAATTTGCATGAGGCTTTTTACAGAATCCTTATTGATCATAGCCTCTATCTTGAAAGAAATCAAATGAAAGAATAAATACATCACAGTAATAGAATATACTGGGTGTCAATACAGCACAAAATATTAATAAATGGAAAATATGACTGAATCTCAATGTGACTTTTTGGAATACTTAATCTAGACAGAAAATAGTTTATATTGGGTAATTCAAGAAAGAAAAGTCTAAGAATGGAATGACCATAAAGATCTTTCTTTAGGAGAAGATAAGTAAAAAAACAGTAAGTAACACAGTGGAAATTTAGAGGTAATAGGAAACATTTATAGTTCCCAGGGTGTTTTTCTTTCTGTTTTATGTTTTATCTGTAAAGGTAAATATAATTGTCAGACTTCTTAAAGCAAACACTCACAGTGTATATACTTCATTGTGTTTTAATTATACTACAGTGAATTTTTTTTAAGTAAGGACACTAATTGTTTATATTTGTGTAAGAACTCATAATTATTTTCTCTCTAGTCACCATTTCCACAAAAACACAAAGTCCCTCTACCTTATGACCCTTTGTGATAATTCTCTAATTATGGTGATTTTAATGTTTTTTTTTCCTTTCGTTGTGTTTTCATTTTATCATTACTTTCACGGTAAGAGTTAAACCCTATGCTATTATGAAGTCAGAGTTGGGCAAGAGACAGATGCTACACTGGCCACTCCAGTTATGAAGACCAGAAAGACAAACTCTGTGTCTCCAAATATCAAGGTCAAAAAGAGAAATAAAATGCTGTGTGTCAAATGAGAAGAAGCGTGTGTGTGTGTGTGTGTGTGTGTGTGTGTGTGTGTGTGTGTGTGAAGGGGGGAGTTAAAGAGGTATGACCATGAATGCCTTATATAAATCTCTTTAGATGTTTATGAAATCCGCTTCTCTTGGGAATTTATTTACAGAACATGTATACAAGCTTGTTTTCCCAACTAGCACTGTACACAAGTTTCATGGGCACTCCAGGCTGACACAGCCAATCAGATGGGATGACATCAGACTCAGATGGGGACCAGCGACCCCATGATGCAGAAGGTAGAGATGTCAGTGGCTGCAGTAACAGGGTTACTGTACCCAGAGACATTCTAGAAGTTTCTATGCTATGTGGTAGGCTGCTGTTTCTTCGCATTCATTGTCTTTCTAATAATCTTACAATGAGACTGTTATGGGAGCTCCATGAAGGGGGATTCTTAGGTTTACCCATGTCTTCTAACACACTCAATCCAAATAATAGCAGCTCACTGAGTACTTGTCAGTTACAGTAGAGAAAAGAATTTCCTTCTATATCTAGGAGAAAACTTCTGACGCTTGACGGCTACACTTAGTATTATTGAAGCATTGTTCCTATGCGGTCCTATGCGCTGTATTTATTTATTTATTTATGAAACTATCTCCAGTGAAAAACAACTTTGCAAATGAAAATTTAGGTTTTCCCAAGGGACTCTCACTGGGGAAATAAACTTCTCTTAAGTGCAGGCTTCATGCCCAGCAACAGATGGCCAATGGGAAATAAAGTCAATGGCACCATTGGGGTTTCCTTGTCTCACAATGACATGACAAAGGCCTTTTTTTGCTACTGGTGTCAATTCAATCTTATTTTTATTTATTTTACTTGCATATTGTTTCTCTCTTTTATCTTGCAGGTTCTTTGCATACATACTATGGCTTCTAGCTTAGTGTTCTTATGGGATTCTCGAATGTGAGAGTGGGTGGGCCTCTGGTGCCTTTTCCTAGGCTCTTAACCTTCTGTTTGTTGGTTTTATCCTATTTGAAGGTGTTAGTTTTTGTTTTATCTTGTTTCAGTTTATTATTGTCCCTTAGAAGCCTATTTACTTTGTAATGACAGACAGAAAGGGGATGGATCTGAGAGGAGTAGATGGAGAAGGAGCCATAATCAGGATATTTTATGTAAAAGAAAAAAACTAATTTCAATAAAAGGAAGATAAAAATCAGATGATAGAGAAACTTCCACGAAAAGAAAAACCCTGCTGTAGCACCATGGCTGCCTTGAAGGATGAACATAATTCAAACTATTTAGCACGGATCTCAAGTCATAAGGGAGAAAAGATATGAAGTGGGACAAACAATATAGGATGCACAAGACAGGCAGGGGCAGGACTCCCTTAGTCAGGTGGTTTTATTCCCTGAGTTATTAGAAGTCAACTGGTGAAAGTTCTGTCTGGGAAGGATCCTTTCTCAGTGGGATATGAAGTTAAAGGGAGGAGCAGGACTTGTAGAAGCAGAGAGAAAGTGGATACAAGAATCTGTTTTTATGTACACAATCTTACCACTCTACACAATCTTACCACTGCCTCAGACATGTCAGACCGAGTCCAACTGGCAGCTCAATAATGAATTCTACCTTTCCTCTGAAATGATTTCTAGTGCCTTGACTATATTTTATTCTGCTGACAGCACATTAAAGTAGCTGATACTATTAAGAAGATCTGTTTTCAAAGCAATTTTCTCTACATGAAGGAACAGTTCTGATTAAATTAGTATAATCTCAGGTCATCTCTGTATCACCTAACAAGATTTTCCTGCCTTTGTGAGAAATGTGATATTATTATTATTATTATTATTATTATTATTATTATTATTATTATTATTTATTTTAAGATTGGTAAAGCTAGGAATACATTTCCTTCTTGGGGTTACATTTACATTTACATTATTGTTAAGTGTATTCAATTTAGCACACCGATAAGCATTGGAGTTTGTTTCCAACTTACCATTCCGGCCGTTTTGCTTTAATGTGTTTGCTGAAAGCTGAATAGTACTACCGTGGCCCGTGTTCTCTGGAAATTTTAGATCTTCTAAGTTTCCTTCCGTGCTCAGCCTCGCAACTTCTAACTCTGTTCATAACATAGAGGAGTCAGTGTTCTGTGAGGAATCTGCCAAAGCTACAAGAATTTCCTTAACCTCTGAACTGTTTCTACAGTCAGGATTTAAGAGTTCTTGGTCTATTTGTCATTTTAAAGGCACTCAATTTGTTTAAAAGTATATAGTTAAGTGTTTTCACTTTATTTACAAAATAAACAAGGAAAGATGTGCAAAAATTATGTAAAGAATTCAAATGTATACTAATCAAGCCTAATACTTAAAATTCAAGTCCAAGACCTTATACTTTATAATCTTTGCTTTTTAAATTAATTTTCAAAATATTTTACATATTTCATGTATTATGTACAAATTATTTTATACTCCAGAGATATACTGTCACGTCAATATTGATCTACCTACAAACCTAATAAAATATAAAATCTCCTGAAATAAAATTGTCAGCTACATCCTAAAACACAACAGAAACAGATTTATACTTATTCGAAGGGATGATACAACTTCCAAGCATTAACATCATCAGTCAAATGACTTGTTTCTTTTAGAGTATAACTCAAGCATACTAAAAAGACAAATAATCCTTGCATTAAGAGGTCAAAATAGTAAGTAGTATAAAACCTACATAAATACATGCCTACATAAAAATTCTACAAATAAATCTCACTGAAGTAACCTCTACGTAATACACTGAATAGTGAATGCCCTATGGAGATTAACATGCGTGAATTCTGATTTTGGTAAACTGAAAACTACCCTACCTTGAAAAAGTACAATAACATATGTCCACCAAACCAAAACATGGCTCATGACTGGGGTGTCAGATCTTTTTTTTTTTTTCTTTTCCTGCTACACAAGTGACTCTAGACCTTCTTCTGTCTTAGCAAAGGTCACTTACGAATGTTGTCTGTATTCTCCCTGACAATGTCCGTCTTCAAAAGGTTATCGGCTAACACGAAAGCACTCTCCTCCACGGTGTCAAGCAACATGGTGGCTGCACGCAGTTGATCACTTGTAGTCAGGTCTCTCCAGGCATTCAAAGCTTGTGGCTGAAGGAGGTTGTTAACTGTCTCCACCATCGCCTAGGAGGGGACCGAAAGAATGGCACAAGTCTCTAGTGAACCCGCATAGCTGTCAGGAATCCAGATGTACATGCTGCCCAGCAAGCAAAGAGCAGCAGTGTGCATAAGATCACTATTGTCCCAGCCTCCCCAGTGACATGCTGCCGCAGAAGCATTCATTATTTTCCTGTAAATCCCTCACTGAGACTTTGCAAGCCTGCTGTTGTCTTCTTTTGAAGAACAACAAATAGAACCATGCTTGCTTCTCAGAATCAAGAGCAGAGGCTTCAAAGAGACTATGATCACATAATTAAATGATTTGGCTGAGGAAATAGTGGCACATAACTTAAACGAACAAGTTAGCATCCTCTACAGAAAATAGTTTTGTACCATACATCTCCAAAAAAACAGATGC
>JADRCD010210392.1:16513-34998 GCA_019843815.1 Montemys delectorum
GATAGAAAGGTAGTCACGTTGACACAGTCTCTAGGCAGCACACCAGAGTTTTAAAACAGGATGCACATTATTGACTCATTGGCAAAGGGATTGGTTGAAATGGAAGTCAGATCTTCTAAACTGCCGTGTTTTCTTCTGCCCAGTGTTTTCATAGGAACCAAGTAACAACTATTAAAAATTCAGTTTCATAATGAAACACCTTGGCTGCCAATTAACACCAGCTTCAAAAACTCATTTGCCTCTTGATAAAGTTGTTTTTTTTCCCTTGATATTTTCAAAGCTATCCCAACTTCTGGGCAAAATGACATCATTAGACTTTTAAGTAAAATAGCCTTACAACGTGTGTACTTTGCATTTATAAACATATACATACACACTTCACAGATCACCAAAATGACCTGTTATGAATTTAAAGACTAAATACATTTGCTTTGTGTGCTTGGCTCTGTCATGCTTTCTAGGTTTAGAGTATGACCTGAGAGGCACGCAGAACATTTCCAGATCACAAGAGCATTAGCTGCTTTCCAGGAAGTATGCCACGGGAGCAATGCCAACAGGATATGCCAGGAAACAGGTAAAAGTAAATAAAACAAGAAATGAAAGTTTAGGTATTTCTGAAGCCAAACAGTGAATACGGAGTTACCTAGTGAAGGAAACATTCATCCTAAGATTAGATTTCCCCAGAATTCATCAGTAATGCTCAGAGAGGTTCCACAAAGAATTGAAATTATCCCTTGTCTTGAAAATGGTATAGTCATGTTTTAGCTCTTAATGACTTCAATGGTCACAAAATAATCTGACATTGAGTATTTTAATCTTACCTTAAGGAATGGGTACTGAGAATATTATAGTATTTCTATACTGCCCTTTGTTGGTTTTAGTAAATACAAAAATTGCTAAATGATAAAAAATAGAGAAACAAACAGAATGGCCATGTTTAACAATGCATCCCAGCAATCCTATAAATAACATGTTCGAAAATTCAATGATTAAGCAGAGAAAGTGCATTGATGAGTCTAGAGATCAGTAATCCAAACCTCCCAACAATGAAAGCCCAAGAACAGATGGCTTCACTAGCGAATTCAAGCAGACATTTAAAGAATTAATAGCAGTTCTTCTTGAGCTGTTCCAAAAGGTTCAAGAGGAGGGAATGCTTCCAAATACATTTTATGAGTGAGCATTGCTATTCTGATGCAAAGGCCTGACACAAGCTGCACAGACCATAAAACTACCAGTCATATCCCTGATGAATGTGGATGCATAATTTTTCCACAAAAGGCCAGCAAACCAAACTCAATAGCACATTAAAAGAACCATCTATTATAACCAAATGTAATTTATTTCTGAGATGAAAAGATAGTTCAACACATAAAATAAATTGATGTGATGTACTCCCATAGTAGAATAAAGGATAATGTCACCTTATTATTTCAATAAATGAAGAAAAAGCGTTTAACACAATTCAGCACTTTTCATGATTAAAAGCCACCAGCTAACCAAGAATAGAATGAAATGATGTAAAAATAATAAAGGTCATGTAAGAAAAGCCCTGTTGCACAAAACTATAAATTTGAAATTTTGGCTTTTAAAGTCAAGAGTAAACTAAAGAAACCTATTGTAGGTGCTTCTACTCAAAATAATTATTTGAGGCTATAACCAGAGCAATTAGACAAGAAAAAAGAAATAAAAATCTATCTAAATTGGTGATGAAAGGATAAAATTGTGCCTTATTACAGATTAAAAGGATATATAGGAACTCAAGAGATTCCCTTATGAAAAATCAACAGTGACATAAAATCTGTGAGAAGCAGTAAACTCAGGTGCCTGAGTTCAGAAGACCACTTTAACTGAAAACCGTGCCTTTTGATTAATGCCAATTATTGCCCAGTAATCTTTGTTTTGCAATTAAAGAACTGTAAGATGAAATAGTTTCATAAGAACAAATTTTGAATACATTTCAGTAATCCTATCTTCCCAAGCATGGGGTAGCCTTTAGAGATGTATTCAATTAAAATTTAAGTAACATAAATAATTTGTGAATTTTCAAGAGAATAGCAGAGTAAAAATTTTCTTGATGATATATATATAATATATATATTATATATATTAACAAAAAAACCTTTAAGAGATGTGAGTCACTACTTTCAGTTATGTACTGATAGACTCCTCCAGACTGTTCTAACCCAGTGGTCGCACAGATGGTCCTTATTAAAATCCATGCTTAACACAAGAAACCCAAAAGTCATGATCTTCAAAAGGCAGTGTCAGGTATGAGGCAAAGCTGAAGGATATGAGGGAGAACTACCTCGGGGTAGGGACAGAGGTAAGGGAGATACAACAGGATGTGTGTGCGTGTGTGTGTGTGTGTGTGTGTGTGTGCGCGCGCGTGTGTGTGTGTGTGTGTGTGCGCGCACGCGTGTGTGCGCGCGCACGCACATGTGTGTATCAGTATGTGCTCAGGCATGCTTGTGGGTGTGAAACTGTCAGCAGACAGCAAATCAACCACCTACTAATGATTGCAAAGAAGTATGAGCACAAAGACTGCTGGAGTCTCCTTGGCTTACGTTGGAGTGGGAAGCTTGGAACCATATTGCTAACAATGGGAAAGGGAAGTCGTTCTTCTTGTACCTTCTGTCCAAACCAGAAATAATTTATACTTCATTCTTATAGTTACTTTCACGACATACCATATGTAGGGGGAAAGGAGACTCCACTGAGTAAGTGTACTCAAGACTAATCCTTTGGTTGCTATAACAACCACATCGCAATGAGCCCTGGAAGGGATATGTCTTCTGCAATGTGGACTGCTTTTGTTCGGTTGGTTGGTTGGTGTGGTTTGTTTATTGTTTCCTTTGTTTTTCCAAGACAGGGTTTTTCTGTGTAGTCCTGGCAGAGACTCCTTTTGGAGACCTGGCAGGCCAGGAATTCAGAGATACACCTGCCTCTCACTCCCAAGCATACCTCTTCCAGGCTTGCAGTGTAGTCTTAATAATTTAACCTCTTACAAGATATAACTCGTAATGAATACATAACTTGATGGCTTCAGGAACAAAAGAGTACTGACCTATAAAAACTTAAGAGGCATAAGAGCATAGCAGTGCCGGCATGTTGACCCTTCTCGTACGGGTCAAACAGTACAGTGATGTACACTGTAGCAGTTTTCTAGTTAATACCACCAGCTAAGTTTTCTAAAAACAGATGAAAAGCCTGTTGCCACTTAAACAAAAGTCAATTGAATATCCACAATTCTGTAGGGAAGAAGAATATAGATCTTTGATTTTCCGAAAATACTATGTACTTGTTATTTTATCATAAATGACAACATCTAAACACAAGCTGGTTTTTGTTGTTTTAAAACAGGGGTTGATTCCCACTCCTCAGTTCCCATAGAATCAAACTTATTTGTAGTTTCAACACTACTGCATGATGAATATACCTTGACTTTCTCTAAATTTGGAGCAGACTCTTGAACTTCAAGGTACAACAGCACTCACTAATTTTTCTTTAATTTTTTTTAGATGAACATTTATATTCTAAGTTAGAAGAAAAGAAGGTTGTCCCGGCTTTATCTTATAGAAGCTTCTATTCTCACCATTTTGTAGAACTTTACATTGAATGCTGGAAGGGGGAAATTACTTGATTGTATTATAAAATTTGAAGAAGTTGATTATAATCAACACTGACCTTGCCAGAAACCAAATATAAATTACTGCACCTTTTTACAAGGTCTTTAACCTGAATGGAAGATGGGCATGAGAAAATTTCATTCAAGTCTGCCACAAAAATTTGCTGTGCCTGAGAATAAATAATGTTTTCTATCAAATTGATAAAGTAAAGCTACTCAACAAGATAAATCTTGTTATATTTTGGGTTGGGAGAAGACATTGATGGCTACTGCCTTTCTCATTCTATAGTTGTCCCATTCGACTCTGTAAACAATGGACCATTTCTACAAAATCATATATAAGTGAAATAGCTCACATGTCATTTAGAAATATATGAGTACCATAGAAAGATTTTTTTTCTGTACTTATGCTGTTATTATACAAAATTATCTGAACTATTTTTATTTATTAGACATCAGACATTTTCATTTGGCTATTTATTTGTTTTATGTTTTTGAGACAGAGATTCTCAGTGTAGCCATGACTGACTGTCCTGGAACTCACTCTGTAAACCAGTCTGGCCTGGAACTTAGTGATCTACCTGCCTCTGCCTCCTCAGTGCTGGGGTTAAAGATGTGCCAGCCACTGTGTGTCTATTTTTAGGCACTATTAAGGACATTTCATAATTCCACTATAATTGGAATTCTGTTGAATTGGAAGCTTTATTTACTTGATAAAACTACTGTGAAAGACTTTGGAGGAAAACAACTATATAGTTTTGCAGTGACAACTTCTGTAATAATTCCAAAAGGATCTGCTTGGGAAATGGCCTGAAACTTCTTAGCAATTATCCAAAGGAGTCAATGGTGAAAACAAGAAGTGGCCCTGTCTTATCCAGGTTAGACTACTGTTTCCAAACTGGAAGGTAAGCAGAATCAGATGGGAAACTCATTGGCCCTTCTACTTCCACTTGAAAGCCACAAGTGCCAACAACTGACAGCAAGTACTTGTGAGGAGACGAACACATTAGAACTCTTGGATTTTTCTAATACAAGCTTTTAAATCATGAGTTCCATCAGTTTTCAGCTCTGGTTTCATTTACTAAAAGTTATTCTATTTTTGTTCCACAAGTGAACCTGTTCTGTTTTCTTTATATCATGTATCATTCCCTAAAAGTGTCTCATATATTCATTTACATCGATGGTTATTTTATCCCTCCCATTGGAGAGAAAGGAATCTTTACAAGGGTTGCTCTAGGAATCACTTAGAAGGGCCAAAAATAATGTTCAGTGACTATGTTCTGAGTGCACAGCACACAGTAAAAGTTCATAATTTAGCCAATTTTCCATTTCATATGTGTGGGAGCAAAAAAAAATCTCTGAAGGCATTGAATTTCTGCATCAAACAGCAAAATTGTATATAAAGGGTAACATACCTTAGATATATTTCACGACTTCTTATTCCAGATACTCAACAATGCAATATCATTTCACTGTGTTTGGGCTGCTATAATAGAGCACCTAAGCCTTGTTGTTTATGAATTAAAAACATATTATTTATTCTTCCTGTAGTTGTGAAGTAGATAATCAAGGCACTTGCAGACTCAGTGTCAAGAGAAGCCCCTGTTAATCCTTACATAGTGGATGAGAGAAATAAATTCAGCAATCTTTCATAAGGCTTTGATGCTATTCTAGAAGACTCCTGAGTCTCAACTTAATTCTATCCCAGATGTTCCCCTGCCTGACACCACTACAGTGGGCACAAATTTCAAGATGTGAATTAGGAGAAGATGAGAACATTCACACTACAGCAGACTCCATTTAAAGCTTATTTGTGTTTACCTAAGTTCTCTGTATTTTTATCTTCCTTTCTCACTAGATGATGTGCTTTAGGAAAGATATGCTTTCTCAGAATATATCAGTAGCCATTCGGCTAGCGTAACTTACTTTTATTAGGAAATAACTAATGACAATAAGAAACAACAGAAAACTAAAAGCATCCTTTTTTATCTTTATAGCATATTGATATGTCTTCTGGGAGAATAAAGGGGCAAATATGGCCATGGTTTTGAAGGAAAGCATAGTGAGTTGGAGGGAATTAAAAAGAGAGTTGGAATTTAGGAGGAAAAAAAAAAGTGCACTACACATTCCCATGGTGAATGCAAACCAACATATGGTTAACAACACAATTATTTTCTTTGATTTTTCTTTAGCTTTCATGTTTCTAATGTTGTAGAGAGACTATCTTGTGTATTGTATGGATGTATCATCTGTCATTTTAAAAAAAAGCATATGGCCTATGGGAAAGGGTAGAATAGAAAGGGGGACATCTAGGAGACAGAGAGAATTCTGGGATAGAGCCAGGCACAGAGATTCGCCCAGGAAGATGTGAGGAGACAGACTTGTGGTACCTGAGCATAGGTGACCAGCCACATGACAGGATGCAGGTTAAAAATAAATGGGTTATTTTAGTTATGGTCTACTCAGAGAAGAGCCTAGCTATACGGCCAGGTGTTTGTAAATATATTTTGAGTTTGAAGTTTATTTCTAGAAGCATAGTGTTAGGAGGAAGAGCCAGACATAACTTGTACAATGGGTGCTATATTGCTTAGTATAAGATAAAGAACCTGTTGGTTTAGACAAAAATGGAGGGGGCGCATTGTTGAGGATGGGTCTGTTGTTATGTATTGTAAGGCTAAATTTTGCACCTGGAGGCCAAGTTACCCACCAGTGCGTTATCGTGTTTACCAGCTTTTGTTGTGCAAACATTGTTCCTTAATTCAAACCTATTGGTTAAATAAAAAATGTACAACCAATTACAAGTTTTGTGCTTCCTGGTTTGGGGGTTGCAGAGAGAAGAAAGAAGAAGGATAAGAGAGAGGAGAGGAAGCCACCATGAGAAGAGATGAACCCTGAGCACATGGACAGGAGAAACAGCACATCTTTGGGGTGCACCAAAGGGGAAGTAGCCAGGACAGCAGTTAGAAATGCAGATTAGGTGTTACCCCCAGTCATTGTCAATGCCAAACAAAATACCCATAAGTCTGAGTCTCATTCATTTGTAAACTAGACAGGGATAAATTTAAGCTGGTTCAACTCCATAATGTAAAATTTATCAGTTGGAAATAAAATAAGGCAGACATTTAAAATTACTGGAACAGGTGACGTTATACTCCAATCTGGATTTAGATATAGATTCAAACCAAAATTTTAAAGGCCAAATTCAGATTTTATGCAATTCAGTAAGGCGGTAACAAATGTGACTCGCCATGAGTGAAGTCTGTGAAGTCATGTTAGGAACGAGAAGGAAAGCAGGAACCTTTGCCTTTGTGCTTTCGTCACCCAAGGTATAATAAGGCCAGCACACATTAGAGCCAAACATCAGCAGCAGACATAGTAAGTTATAGATTCTTGTTGGAAAGGTTAAAAAGAAAAGAAAAGACCAGAAGGCACTGCATTTGAGAGAAGAGTAAAAGTTGTATATACTTGTTTTAAAACAAAATGAAAGAGAGGATGACATGACAGATTAGTGGTGTTCAGCCCATTTGAAATTCAGGAGCAAGTATTCCAAATGATACACAAATTTAAACTAAGAAATTGCAGACCTCCTTTGAAAAGTGGATTAGAAATAAAAGTAATATGTCACTCCTATAGCTGGATCATTTAAGAGAACTCGCTGATCTTCTACAGGATCTAGATTTAAGACCTAGAAGCCAAATGAGAGCTCCCAACTATCTGTAACTCTAGTTCCAGGGAATCTAATACCTTTTCTTGGCCTCTGAAGGCACCAGGCATATATTGTGCATAGGGCCAGGTGCACAAAACACTCATTCCAATCAGATAATTATATTAACATGAATAACATTTAACTCCTTAGATCAAAATCTGTTTTTTGAGATCCTTCTGAATGTAGCAGCTTTATTAATATTTATCATAATACTTCTCAGCAATAATGCTCTGTCCCTAGGGACAAAAAAATGGAGGAGAAACTGAAGGAAGGGCTATGTTGGGACTGCCCCGCCTGGGGATCCATCGTGTCTGCAGACACCAAAGTCAACACTGTTGCCCTTGCCAAGAGGCACTTGCTGACAGGAAACTGGTGTGGCTGTTCCTTGGGAGGTTCAGCCAGCAACTGACCAATACAGATGTGGATGCCTGAAGCCAGCCATCAGACTGAGCTCAGAGACCCTGATGGGGGAGCTAGAGAAAGGACAGGAGGAGCTGAGGGGGACTGCAATCCCATAGGAAGTACAACATTGACTGGTGGGATCACACAGTGCTCCCAGGGACAAGACCACCAACCAAAGAGTGTATAGGGTGCAATCCATGGCTCCAGATACTTAAGGAGCAGAGGATGGCCTTGTCTGACATCAATGAGAGGGGATGTCTTTGGTCCTGTGTCGGTTGGATGCTGGAGCGGTGGGGTGGGAGAGGGTAGGTGTAGGTGGGGGGAGCACCCTCATAGAGGCAAAGTTAAGGGAGAAGAGGGCAGATGTGGGATGGGGGGTTGTGGTAACAGGGAAGTGAGATATCATTTGCAATGTAAATGAATGGAAAGGAATGCTTAATTAAAAAAACTACAAATAATGCTCTGTTCTTCATAATTTTTACATTCATGCTTCACCATTTCTCCTGTCTGAATTTTAGAATGCACTGGGGAAGAAAAAAAAATTTTCTGGAATTATGTGTGCTCTCTCACACAATGTACTTGTTTGACATATATAGCTATGTTCCGAATTACAGCATAGTGGTCAATGTCAGATGCTACAAACACTGTGGTCCACTCAGTGTTAGCTCACTCAGTGACATCAGACACATTAGTGACATAATGACCAATTCCATTTGTTTTAATGTACTTTTTGATGTTTGAGGGACCTTTCTGAAATGATATCTGCATCATTCTTGATGATGTATTTTACTATATATGTTCATTCATACGCTGATATAAATATCCTCTATATTTATTTATAATTTTAAAAATTAAAGGCAATTTTTCTTTTTATTTTGTTTTTGCTTCTTGATATGAAGTTCATCAGCTGAGAATAAAAGAAAGCAAAAGTTTAAAATCATAACTGAATAGGACACATTGTGATTCAATCTGGATTTAGATATTGATTCAAATCAAAATTTTAAAGGTCAGATGCTCAAAAAGTCTTCAAAACAGTTTATAACTTGCAGGTTTTTTATTAGAAGTCAAGTTGAGTGACTGATATTTACACATCTGATCAATAAACCAAAGGTTCATTTTATAACCACTGTCATTTAATATTATTAAGCATATAAAAATGACTAATCCCTGAACTCCTTTTTATATTACATTGAAGTATTGGCATTTTCAAGTCTTAATTAAAATTAGATTGTATAACACAACTGACCTTAATATAGTAATAAGAACCTGTAACCGAACACGAAACTAGAATTCTGTAGAGGAGACAGTTTATGAGAGCCCTTGTTGGGGAAAAAAAAAATGATTGTTTTCAAGGTACCATTTGATTGCATTGCTTTAAAAGTGTAGTTTAATTTAGGGTGAAATGACTGAGTGCTGTCAAGGCAGTCTGTGTTATATTACAGAAATTAAATCAAGCTATGGACTTGACTCTCACCTGGTTACAGACTCAAACTCATTCAACAAATATTTAATTGAGCACCTTCAATGTGCCAGTTGATTAGAAGGCAGCAAAGAATTGACAGCTGTTTTCCTTTCCTTCTATGAGATAATATAGGGAGGGCAGACAATTAAACAAGTAATTAAAATCCAACATAGCGAGCACTGTAACACTAGGAAGAGGTATTAAGACTATCAAAAATGCTCCATGAAGTCAGGTACTCCAAACTAAGGTTCAACACTGGCCAAGAAATCGAGGCACGCAGCATTCTGCTTTCCACACAGTGTAATTGATTCTTGAGAGAAATGAAAACAATTCCCCATAACCAAGCAAAAAGCCCAAAGATTCCCATGGCAATAACAATATGCAAAAGGCTAGGTTTCAGGAGCCTTGCAAGCTATGTCAAGACATTTGCAGTTTTTCCCACAGACAATAAGAAGTCACTAAAAACACTGTCAAGTCAGGAAGTCAGATGCATCATCATGGTTCATATGCATTAATTTCTAATTCTCTCAAGAAGCCACTAACATATACATCATTACCATTGTCACATTACAGTGAGAAAACTGAGACCAAGAGAAGTTAAGTACCTTGATAGAGCTAATTAGCTACAAACATGGGGTAGAACATGGGGAGGGGGTTCAACTGGGGGTCATGTGCTCTTTCTCTAGGGATGAAGAAAGACAGAGATTTCAAACACCTCTACATGATTTGTAGATTAATTAAAGCCAGTTGGTAAGGGGAAGAAAGAAGCTTATGGTAGGTACCAAAGAAGCATTCAATCACAATGAGAAAGAAGAAAAAAAAAAAGGTCATGGTTTTATGCTTTAGGAATAGTGTATATAAGTGTGTTTGTGTATTAAGAGATTATAAGGAACTTGATGAATATAGATTTGCCTACTGTGACTTGCTTACAAAGTCACAGTACTTGAATGGCACTGGACAGAAAGACCTAAATGAGTCTGGCATCACAAATTGAAGTAGATTGATTGAAGCCACTGGAATATCTAATTGCATCCAGAATAACTGCGTACGTGGGGAAGAACTGATGCCACAGACCCATTAGCAATAGATGGAAATTTGGGGAAGCGTAGTCAATAATTTCTCATCACAAAGACTGGGTTAAGAAGCCCAGGAGAAGAATGTTGCAGGCACTTACATGGCACTTTGCTGAAAGACATTGACTCCTTTCTTGATTCTCCAGCTTGTACAAATGCAGGACCAAAACTTGATAGCTTGCCAGCACTTGGCATCTCTCTCTTCAGAGTCAGTACCCTGCTTGACTCTGAATGAGAATGTTAATCACTCCAGGAGTGTCTGCCTACCTATCATAAGTCATCTTCCTTCAAGGCTGGAGGAACAAAGGGAAGGTGATTGTCCTAAACCTGTAGTTGCCTTGGATACCAGCAAGAAGAAAGCCTCATAGTTTGCCCTCTTCCCTTGCAGATGAGAGCAATTATGCACAAGTGTAAAGCTGTACCCCAGAACAGAAGGGCTCATCTTGTAGGAAACAAATTGGTGCTTTCCAGTGATGATGGTGATTTAAAACTAGACTGCCTTGCAGGAACTAAGCCATGACAAGGCCAAATTGGGTCACATCTTGACAAGAAGAACCATTTAATTTGCTTACTTCTTACACTTTCCCAGTTCTTCCACTATTCAAACCTAAGGTTCATGCCAGCACCTGAGAGATGAACTCAAGATTGCTGGGTCCCCTTTCTACATTCTGTTTACCAACATGTGGCCTTAACTCCACTTATCTGCTTTTCATTCCCATGCATCTCTGACATACATAATGGGATATACCACAGGATTTAAGTTCTTGAGACTGCCAGAGCATCTCTAAGGGTTCGACCAATTTTAACATTAGGGGCCAAGATGAATTTCATTGGGGGTGTTATATTCAGAGTTCAAAGATCATCCTTGCCTGATGGTGAGTTCTAGGCCAGCCTGATCCATACAAAACACGGTCTTAAACCAAAACAAAAATTCTGCCATCAACAGAATGAACAACTAGAATATAAGTGTTCAAGTGAAAGCATGCCCCTCAAACATTCAACAGGCTGTTTTGAGTCAGATGCAAACAACAGATATAAGAATGAAACTCATTAACGGTGGTAGTGGAGACTGAAATTAAAAATAAAGATGGAAAATTCAGTTATGGGATAGATTTTTTTTCATGCTGCCTAGTGTGCAACAAAAGGAAGGTGCTGGAACATTAAAAGGAACAGTAATTCTTGAGTTCAAAAGAACAGTCTGTTCAAGGGGTATCAAGATCACACAGATCTAAAATAATGAGGTCACCATGGGAGCAACTCAAAGAAAAGTCAATTAAGCATTAGGCGAGGAAGTGCCCCAACCTGAAGAGTTTAGGGAGAAATGGAGGGACTGTTGAGGAAGTACCGAAATAAGTATTAATTGGTGAGAGGAAAATCAAGTGACTATCCTTATCGGAGTACATCAGGAGGAAAAAATCAAGATTGAGAGACTTTTCCCATTGATCAGATAAGATTAAAATACCTATGTGTATACACACATATATAAGCACACACACAGAGATACAGACACATGGGCACACACACATAGTCTAACAATTAAAGAAAAAGAGATCATGAATATGCAAGAGTGAGGCAGTGGTGTATGGAGGGAAAGAGAAGGGGAGAATGGTGTGATTTTTCTATAATCTCAAAGAACAAAAATAAACCCGCAACTTTATTATAATAACACACAGATACAGATTGATCATTGAGCATTGATTTAGCACCATTTTATGCTTAATGGTCTTGAGAAACTATTACTGAATTAATAACGATCTTGACAAGGGCTCATTTGGTGAAGTGCTAAGGACAAAGGCTGGGAGAAGTAGATTTAAGAGAGAATGAGAGAAAGGTACCAGTGGTGATATGTACCCACAGAGGCAAGATTTCTGCTACAATGGCCATTCCAGTAGGCAATTGGAATTATGGGCCTGTAGCTTTGATTACGCAGCAAGTATTTAGAGATCTGAGAGAAGCTCGGTCGAATTTAAATGCCTAAAGATACAGAAGGGAAAGGAGCACTGCTTCTTTCCAGAGGCTCAATGTCAGAAGTGGGAAGTGATCTTAAAAAGCAGCCTGATAATTGCTGCCATGGGGAGTGGGGTGTTGGGGGGTTGGGGGGATGGTGGTGAGTGTTACAGAAACTCATGTAAGAAGGTACTCATGCTGAATAGGACAAAGAATGCTACCTTATAGTAACTGACTTATTGAGTGGGTGTTAACCGTTAACACAAAGTTATTCAGATAAGAAAAGGACAAAAGAGAGAAACAATAGAATTAGTCCAAGAAAAAAGGTATTGTAACAATAAAGGCTGAACGCCAATAATTGAGTGCTTTGGAAATAGATGATCTAGCAGAGTGGATTCCTGCCTTTCCTTTGGAATCCTGTCCTTGAACAGCACATGGGTGCACAGGGTCTAAGGTTGTCCTATTGAGTGAATAAACAAAGCACAATCAGGCCGTTCTCAAATGAAATAGATTAATTATTTTTCAAAGGAGCATATGCTTCTGCATTTCCAATGAAGTATTTTCTTTGGTTCCAAAAAAAAAAAAAAAAACAAACAAACAAAAAAACCAACAAACAAAAAAAGCAAAAGAAAACCAGACATAAGGAAAAATTTATCTGATTTATCCTGTACCAATATAAGATATTTATGAAAGGAAAAATAATCTTACTGTCAGGGTTTGGTAAGGAGGGATTCTACATTATTCTGTGAGTCTGAAATATTGCCAAAAAAATAGGGTATATTGTTTAAAAGCAACAACTCATGAAAATATAGAAATTTGTGAAAACTGAAAGTCCAGTTTTAGAATGCAGTCCCTTCAAAAAATTAGTTTTGACAATTTTCACAGCTGTACATATTTATGCCCCAAAAAATGTGTTTCCTTTCCTTGTCAAGTGTGTGTGTGTAAGTGGTGATGTATGTGTAAGTATATGTAAAAGTGTATGTGTAAGTGTGTGTGGATGTGGATGTGTGTGTGGATGTGGACGTGTGTGTGGATGTGCATGTGCATGTGTGTATAGATGTGGATATGGACGTGTGTGTGGATATGGATGTGTGTGTGGATGTGGACATGTGTGTGGATGTGCATGTGCATGTGTGTGTAGATGTGGATATGGACGTGTGTGTGGATGTGGATGTGGATGTGTGTGTGGATGTGGACATGTGTATGGATGTGCATGTGCATGTGTTAGTGGATGTGGATATGGACATGTGTGTGGATGTGGATGTGTATGCATATGTGCACGTGCATGTGTTAGTGGATGTGGATGTGTGTGTGGATGTGGATGTGTATGCATATGTGCATGTGCATGTGTTAGTGGATGTGGATATGGACATGTGTGTGGATGTGGAAGTGTATGCATATGTGCACGTGCATGTGTTAGTGGATGTGGATGTGGACGTGTGTGTGGATGTGGATGTGGATGTGTGTGTGTGTGTGTGGATGTGGACATGTGTGTGGATGTGGATGTGGATGTGTGTGTGGATGTGCATGTGCCTGTGTTAGTGGATGTGGATATGGACATGTGTGTGGATGTGGAAGTGTATGCATATGTGCACGTGCATGTGTTAGTGGATGTGGATGTGGACGTGTGTGTGGATGTGGATGTATGTGTGTGTAGATGTGGACGTGTGTGTGGATGTGGATGTGTGTGTGGATGTGGACGTGTGTGTGGATGTGCATGTGCATGTGTTAGTGGATGTGGATATGGACATGTGTGTGGATGTGGATGTGTATGCATATGTGCACGTGCATGTGTTAGTGGATGTGGATGTCTGTGATGCAGAGGTGTAACCCAGAGCCTTTGCACGTTCTGGACAAGGTCACTGGTATATGAAAATGATGCTCCATAGGATTTCCATTGTTATTAGACAACCACCGGGCAGCATAACCTGCTTAATGTTGAATCCTTTCACTGTATAATTTCACTGCATGAACAGGACAGCCCTTGAGGTCTGACTAGAGGCCGTTGACTCAGGAGACTTTTGGAAGAGATACAAACATTAGTCCCTTATTTTGTGATTCCTGTTGAAGTTTTGCATGCCAGTGTGACTGGAACATATGTAGGCACCTTTGCAAGTGCAG
This sequence comes from Montemys delectorum, assembly GCA_019843815.1. Lineage (NCBI taxonomy): Eukaryota > Metazoa > Chordata > Mammalia > Rodentia > Muridae > Montemys > Montemys delectorum. The sequence continues at coordinate 30,850 of JADRCD010210392.1, forward strand.
GGCTGAAGGCCATGTTGACAATAGGGGAAAACCGTGGAAAACCTTAAAAGTTGATCTCAAGGAGAATCTGTACTTCCTTCCTACCCTGACGTGAGCATGAGGAAAGGGTCTGGTTTGTTTAAGTAGCTGCACCTGTGTCTGTTATTGGCAGTACAAAATTTATGCATTAGACAAGGGAAATTCAAAAAGTTATAACTCTGTTTGGTAGTGGTCCTAAAGAATCATTTGTTTGATTCCAAGCCATCAGGCAGCTACTTTATTGAAAAACACACTTTAAAACTTCCATTACTTTTCTGACCCATACCAGAATAGCCAATGGCAGTTTCTAAAAGTAGGATCTTCAGTCTATAATGCTATTTTTATAACTTTTTTCCTTCTAGTTAGCTATGTAATCATAGGCATTTTTTTTAAATCACAAAGGAAAATGGATGTGCAGTCTCTTGCTTTGCACACAAATAGTATCTCTTTATGTTATATGCATTTAAAATTTTCTCAAAGGTAAATGTATATTCAGAGAGCAATGCGATGCAGAATGGGGCTTAAATAAAACCTTGGCAATTGAGTAATGACTTGGGCTTTGATCCAAAAAAAAATGAGTGAAGAGAATACAACTTGGTGAAGGGAAGAGGAAAAAAATTTTTTTTATTTTGTTTTAGATACAAACATGCTACTTGGAAACAGAGTGATGCTTCCCTGTATCTTTATTAGAATTACACTCTGGAACACTCATGACCCGTTTCTATACAAATAGCAGCTGGAACATGTGCCTCTCTATAGGAAATGAACAAAAAGAGGAGGCAAAGATGACTTCTCATAAGGCAATCATCTCTGCCGGGTCATAGAAACCCACCAGGGCAATTTTCAGAAATTCCCAGAATGACTTTCTGTCTGTGTCAAAACAGGATCTCCATCAACAGCTGTCATTGCCTTTTGAAGGTCTTTTAGAGTATGAATTGGTCTGTTCAAACTCTTAAGTAACACCTGGAGGAAGTGCTCTGCTCTTATTACACAGCATTTTACTGTCTTTTGATTCAACAATTGCTTTGGAGCAGTGGTTAAGGTCTCTAGTATATCAGACGGGGTTCTAATAACTAGTCTTCATGTAGAGAGAACTACTCTGGTTTTCTAGAGAGAAGAAACTTCCTTTAATCTCAACAGTCTCTTAACAATAGGTTTAGGTCAACAGAAACATGCAGAGTACAGATGTATATTTTTTTTCTCTTGTACTAATACAAATCACATGCAGATTCATCAAGCTGTGAAATATATTAAGTTCACAGGGCTTTAACAAAGGGTTACGAAACCACGGGGAACCTGCTGTGATTCAAACTACTTTCAGATGTCCTTTTAATTATATTAAATGAAAGTTTGGGTTGGCTTTGGTGCTTATGGGCAAACAAGGAAGTCCACTGAAAGAAACTGCTAAAAGTACTCCCTGTTGCTGTGGCTAATATACTACGTTGTATGCACACTGCTAGCCAATTTATTCTAGTCACTTTAACAAGGATATCCAGCCTGACAGGCCACACAGGATAGTATCACAAGTCGGCCAAAGCACAAATCATTAGAGGGCTAAGAAAGTTGTTTGCCATGCATCACAGAGCTCTTTGTCACCTAGCCAATTAAGTGACCAAACAAGGAACTTGAAAATACTCATTAATTTCTTCCTAGCAATATAAATGGAACATAGACTCCTTCTTGTCTCGTTCACTGAAGGCACCCAAGTAAAACTGGCATAATTCAATTTGCACTTTGTCAAAGGTGCGAGTAGCAACTTCGGTTCACAGAGAGTCTGTTAGGGACACAAAAATGAAAAGCATGGGTAAAATGTCTTCAGATATTTTTACCAAGGCATAGGTCTCTGGTCTCTGTGTGGAATTCTTCACATCCATCAGAAACTGGGAGCACTTTTATGCTTAAAATTTTAGATCCCGACTTTTGAGCAGGTGAGGCCGTTCTGAGCATGACTTCTTCTTCCTTGTGGTGTGGCTGGAGAGTTGGCTCAGCACCTAACAGAGTTTCTGTCACTTACAGAGGACTCAAATTCTGTTCCCTGAACTCATGTCAAGGGATGGACAGCCACCTGGAACACTAGCTCCAGGAGCACTCAATGCCTCTACCTTCCAAAGAAACCTGCACTCAGATGTGCATGCTCACACAGACATACACATAAATAAAAGAATAAAGATGAATTAGAACACAAGGAACTTGGGGTGAGTTCAAGATAGCAGGCTCTGCTGCTTTTGACTGTACTCTATCGCCCCTAAGGCTGTTCTTTTGTAGCTACTGCTGTAGTTTCTTCCACCCCATGACATCTTTGTATTATACAGAGCCATGACTCAACACATGATGCTTTTGTTTTTCTATCCCCACAGGCTGTATCTACTCTGGCAGGGGAAAAAAAAAAGATATTCTGAGAAACACTTAGACTATCAGACTATTGAAGACCCTAGAAAATTAAAATTTCCTCAAGAATCCAGTGTCAGGTGAGGAAAAGCTAAAGTCCAAGTGTGAGTCACTAGAGAAAGAAATTCCACCTACTTCTGAGAACTTATTAGGCCACCTTGCAGTAAGGACCAGGGTGGGGTCAGTGATGGGTGAGTGGTGGGTGGGAATACACCTGACAGGGACTGCTTAGTTGTCCATGGCTCTGACACTTTCTTTAATCCTAAAATTCAAACGGTCACTGGAGGCCTTGAATTGTTCCTCATTCAAATGTGGCCACTATAAATAAATCCATTGGTGCTTTTAACTATAAACTGGCTTATTTGGCATGTTGAGGAAGCACGCCCAAGCCTAGCTGTTAGAACTACCAGAACCCAGGCTTTGGCCTTTAAAACTCTAGTAAAAATGAACTCATCTAGTACAGTGGCTTTCATGCCACTATTAACAGTATGAAATGATAATCTCCTCAAACTCAATTCCAATTTAGCTATATACTTACCATTGACATATTTTCCATATTCTATTAAAGTCAAAATAGCAGGTTCTCTACCCATTCTTCTAAAACTAGTCACAAATAGAGCATTTCAATAAATAATAAAATCACCCTTTCAGTTGCTGCACCTAAAAACTTGCTGTTTCCCGTCTTCTTTCTCTGGCTCTTCAATCTTTAGGCACATTCTTTTTCCCTTTTGCTTTTTAATGTTAAAAATCCGAAATGTCATCTCAGCCTCCAGCACAAGGACACTCATCAAGGGTCTATTCCTGCTTGCTAACACTGCTCGGTCCTTACTTCTTAGACTGAAGGACTCAGCAACTTGCAGTGGTATACTGGGCCTGGACAGTAGCTGAAATCTCTATGACGTGCACGTGTATTGCTCTTTAAGCAAAGCAGGGCGACAGACTTTAGGGAGAACATATTACCTCTGAGACATGAGGAATAATAACAAAAAGGTAAAAAGGATATTTATTAACTAAGAAAATGTTTCCATTTTGAAACAGGAAAAAAAGAACACCAGTAATTCTTAATAGTTCATTCTGAAGAAAAGAACAATGTTGTTAACAAATATTATTAATTGAAGAATGGAACTTTAAAGTTGAAAAGATGAACATTATGTGCACATTTATAACACATAAAGACACTTGTTCTTCAGCAGTTTGTTCATATGTATATGTTTATACCCTATTTCCCAATTTTTATTAAAAATCATACCAATCTGATTGGCAGTATAAGGTCCTTGGCTGGTTCATGGATCACATTTCTAAATGTTACCTTATCTGACCTGTGACTAGAGAGTCCTGATTCTACTAAGCTCACATGTTCCAGTGTGTATGCATCAGGAAGACAACAAAGTACAAAGGTTGAGAAGAAGTTGAGTGATACAGGAAACCTGATAGATTTTGTAAAAACCAATAAAACACAATGTAGGACATTACTCTGAAAAATAGCCCCTTTAATAGCCTTTTCTGTTCTTAAAACTTTTTTTTTAAAGCAGGGTATCCTTTGAAAATAAAAGAACTTGAAAATCAAAATCTGTTTCTTAATATAACAGTACAAAGTAATGATTACACAGTCAATGAACATGGATGTATTGTATGTGTAGGTGTGTGTATATAACATCTGTGTGTGTGTGAGAGAGAGAGAGACTGAGAGAGACTGAGAGAGACTGAGAGAGAGAGAGAGAGAGAGAGAGAGAGAGAGAGAGA
>JADRCD010210393.1:3328-21636 GCA_019843815.1 Montemys delectorum
ACACACACACACACACACACACACACACACACACACACACCACTCTTCCAGGACCTTCCCTTCTCTATCTCCATTACAGAACATGCTTCAGCCTCCTCTGTCCATGATATGCTGTGCTTGCCCTTGTTTGCACACTTGTGTGCGATTACCTACTTATCTCTGTGACCCTGGATTTACATTATAAAGCAGGTCTCATGAACAGAACATCTGTATCTTTTTTCTAATCCAATGAAGTACATTAATGTTAAAGTTTAGCCATGCTCACCCATAAGCTCTTGCTGAAAGTCTTTGTTTTTAAAAGTTTTGATTATAAGTTCTACAAACATGTCAGGTGAAGGAAAGGCATGCTCTCCAGGAACACTAAACCCAAATGAAAGTTATTGCTTATTTTCATACAAAAATCATTAAGAGTGCTGCAGACCTGTAATCCTGGTACGTGGCAGGCAGGGCTGTCATAAGTACCAAGCTAGCCTAGGCTACAGAGTGAGACCTGGCTTTAAGAAATGGAAAAAAATGAAGAAGAAGAGGAGGAAGAGGGAGGAAGAAAAAGAAGAGAGAGAAGAGGAGGAAGAGGAAAAAATCTTGAGGCTTTCTTTAAAACAGTTACTTTAAATTCCCCCTTTCAAACGTCTACTGTGGCTGATATCAGCTCCTTTTCTGTAGTTGTTAATTTTATAAACATTGGTTTAAAATATAAACTTATGTCTATGTAGCATAAGTGGGGATGGAGAAAGGCTGTTAGATCTATGAGGACTTGTTTGCCAATAACTTCATAGACAAAAGAGGAAATGTCTAGAACCAAAGGGGTCTGGAGAAAAGACAAAGTAGCCATGGCCTTGGAAAGGTGAATCTGAATGAAGTCTCTCTCTTCACCATCTGCCCATCTGTCCATCTGTCTGTCTCTCTCTCCATCTATCCATCCCTTCTTCCCTTCTTCCCTCCTTCCCTTCCTCTCTCTCCCTCCCCCACCCCTACCAATAACTCAAGTCTTCCTCCCTTCCTTTCTACCTTTCTCCCTCCCCTCTCTCCCCATCAACCCCAGGTATTGAACCTATGACCCGATGCATGCTAGCCAAGCCCTCAGCCTCTAGAGCAATGCCCACAGCTGGAAGCAGCCTTTCTTACTTGAACTGTTGGTGGTCCTTAGTGCTTCTTGTTTTGGCCATGAACCTTTCTGCCAGCTTCTCCAGGCTCCGAGAATATTCTGTCTCAATTTCAGCTTTTTTCCGGAAGAAATCTTGTAGGTCCTGGAGCAGCTGAACTCGCATCTCTGTCTGCTGCTCCAGGCATTTTTGTTGCTCTACCAGCTGGGCTCGGATTTCTGAGGAAAGACAAGAATCCCCCAGTGATGTCATGGAAGTGACCAAAAAGTGCAAACAGGCAAGGCATGCAGAGCGACTCCTATCACATGGGTGGCCCTGTTTATGGCCTCTGCTGGAGTCCTGTACCCAGGTTGGTTTTTACTTTTTATATTATATCCATTTATCCACCATAATTCTGTGTATGCATGCATGTGGACACATATACAGGGCAGAGTGGGTGTGGAAACCAGAGGACAACCTGTAGGAGTTGGTTCTGTCCCTCCATACAAGTCTAAGAGATTGAGCTCAGCTCATCAGCTTGCTGGAAGCACCTTTACCCACTGAGCCATAGCACCGGCCCTTGGTTGTTTTATTTTAAAACATCTGTTGGCCCTCTTCTAAAAAAAAAAAAAAAAAAAAATGACAGGGGGCTGAGGGGAAAATATAGCAAACTTGAATAGAAATATGTCTCACACTTGTAATACCACAAACATACATTGAGTCATGAGAGAAAGAAATTACAGCCTTTCAGATCATTCCCAACACTGGGGTGCTGTTGGTATCAGAGTGCATTATAAAATGTTCAGTGGCATTTTACATTGACTCTCCCTTTTGAGCTTGCACAGAAAAAAAAAAAGGGCACCATCTCTTCCAGACGTCGGAGCCATGAAACATTTGTCAGTTGGCACACGCAGAGACTGACATCTGGCAATTTTTATTTAGGGCATACACTCCTCATTTGTAAAACACTTAGCTTCAGGGTTTATAGGCATGCCGGACCTAAAAATAACTCCTTTCTATATCCAAATAATCCATTCATAACCAGGCAGCCCACAGACTCCAACTTAGTATTCTATTCACAACACCACCGCTGCTCTCTCAGCCTTGACTTGGTACACATTGTTCAAACTGACACCTTTACCGACACATAATCCTGAGACTCCTTTGACCGTTTCAATCCATTAGAAACATGAGGGGTGTGCATCTATGGATTCAGAGAAAGCACAAAGCAAGCACAGAGGATGGAGAACTATCTAAGTGCCTGCTGCAGAGAAAGCTGTGTTTGGAAAACAGGCCACACTAAGTATACAACCCTGTTCCAAGGCCTACGGCTGACTTCCAAAGACAAGAAGAGTGTTCTTGGTGGGGGAGTGTTGTGCTCCTCTGTGCTCCTCCTGTCCCAGTGTTCACACCTTGCCCTAAAAGAGGCCAGGAGCCTAACTCAATGGGAACAAAGGAATCCTGTCCCAAGAGCACTTTCTTCCTTTCTTAATAGAATCCCTTCCAGATAGAGTGGATGGCAGATTTGATCCCCTTGATTAAACTCATTAACAGCTGGGTAGTTAAGACGTGGATGTAGGAGCAGGTCAGGAAACTTGCTAACTTGACTAATACTGAGCTATAATAATATTTACTCCTTTACCACCTGCCTTACGAAGAGTAAGTTTGGGTCTAAGAGCAAAACAAGCACTTTAAGAAGCAGTTGGTAAGTGGGACTTCCCTGGACCTCTATCCCTGCTTTGTAGAAGTCTGACCAATGGAACACATTGTGCTATCTTCCCATATGTCCAGTGGTTTTGAGCAGTTGTCCAAAGCTCCAGCTACAGCTTGGCAGAGACGCCTAAAGAGGTTTGTTCTGGGGTCTGCTGGGCAATGCTATTCCTGGGGTCCCTTGGCAAAAGCAAGGAGGTGGACTTCAGGTTCCCTCTGGGTTGAGGGATCCCGTTCCCAACCTCAAGGAAATGTGGCTGTTCCTGGAGACAATGCATCACCAACAGGCTTTCAACTACAAGGAAGGGCATCTGGTTCACAGTCCATCAAAGGGAGTGGCTTCCAATGTAGTAGTACAATCAGCATGGCTGCCAAATGGTTTCTCCTAAAAATACATAGTTATTTCTGTTTTATGAATAAGGAAAAACAAAAAAACAAAAAAACAAAAGCACCAAGGATGTGGGTATTTCTCATTCAGGAATTCCAGTAGGTCTTCTGAGATGAAGTGATGTGTTTAGAAAATCCTGCTGTACAAAGAGAAAATGAGTCTCTTAGCTTAAGAGGGCCAGCTGGTCCTCCCCACCCCCACTTCCTCTCACCTTGACATCCGATAGGAAGTAAAAGTAGCCCCATTACACATCTCATTGGAGTTACTCAGCGGTTATATGGGCTTTCCTCAAGTGGGTAGAAAGAATTAAAACTTCTAGAAAAACCGTGAGCCTTAGTTCTGTACCAAGTAATCCAGGCTTCTTCCCAGCCCAAGCTTCAAGGGCAGTCCATTAAGGCCCTTCCTAGCCATCTCTCTCTGGTCAGTCTCGATGAGGATTATTATTTCCAGATGCAAGGGTCATTTTAATATATAGCTGAGCACATCGTTGTTGAGCTTGAATATTAGCTTAGGCTGAGTCCCAAGCTCTGGATCCTCAGCTTTGTCTGGTAGGACACGGGAGCCTTACAGTGTTAAAGGCAACTTGTAACAAGGGGAAGGAGGTCTGTGGACTAGAGGGTCTGGGAGACATGATATCTGGAATAATAAGGGGATTACAAGACACGCAGCTACCTATGCCTAGCGGGAAGCAGAAGGACACCACACCCCACATGGTGGACAGTATGCTTGCAAATCATACACTGGACATTTGTGTGCCATCTATGCAAAGAACTCTTCTAACTCAACAATAAAACAAAAAATACAACTTACAACATGGGCAAAGGATCTTAGTCCATGTTCCCAGGATGATGAAAAAGTGGGCCAATGGACTATCAAAAATGGTTAAATATCATCCGCTACCAGGAGATGAAAATCGAAAGCAGAGTAGATATCCTGATCACCAGTTGTCAGGACTCTACCGACAATGAGAGCAAAGGGAGAGGGAACAGAGAAACTAGAATCTTACACTTGGCCATCAGCAGGTGTAATATTTTCAGTCACATTGCAGAATATCTTGGCACTTCCTTAAAAGGTTAAACAGAATTACTAAGACTATTCAGCATTTCTACTTCTGGAGATATGTTGGAAGTGAAAATATATTTCGATACAGAGCCATGTACATGAGTGTGTACAGCAGTATTATTAGTAAAGAGGAGATGTGAAAATAAACCTATCGATTCCTAAAGGGACAAAATGTGGCACAGCTCTACAATGGAATATTGTTTGATTATTAAAATGATGAAGAACTGGCTTATGCTATGGTGAACCTCCAGAACATAAACTTACTGGAGCCCAGTGGGCACAGTGCTTGCCTGTCACTCATGAAGACATCAGTCTGAGTTCCAGCACACACAGGCATGTGAGTGGCTCCACACACCTGTCATCCTGGCACTTGGGGAGCAGAGGGAGGAGGGCCAGGAGACAAGGTCATGTTTGAAGCTAGTCTGGATTACACGAGACCCTGTCTCAAAAAATAGAACCAACGACAGATCTATAAACTTACTGTTCCATTCATGTGAAGTGTCCGGGATGGGCTCACTCATGGAGGCAGAGGGTAGATGTGTTTTGCTGGCAGGATGGGAGACTAGGGGGTCATAGGACGTGGCTGCTGTTGGGTGAGAACTTCTTTGGGGATGATGAAAATGACTGAAAATTCACCAGAGCAGTTGATCTGTCATGGTTGTGAAACTCTGAATATCTTAAAACCTGCCAGGTTAGTGAACAGCATGTGCAAATTATATCTCAAAACCAGGTGTTGTTTATTTACTTGTTTGTTTATTGAGACAGTGTTTCTCTGTGTATCCTGGCTGTTCTGGAATTCACTCTGTAGACCAGGCTGGCCTCCAGTTCATGTAGATCTGCCTGCCTCTGTCTGCCTCCTGAGTGCTAGGACTAAAGGCGTGCATCACATGCCCAGCATATGCCCAGCCGTCTTTAATGTTGATACATTTTAAACAATGATGACAACAGCTATGACCCTATAGCTACCCTTTAGTCTGATTTGTCAAAGTAGACAGTGTTTAAAATGCTGTGTGCATAATTGACTGCTCAGTATTTTCATTTTGTCCTGATTTTATCCAAAGTCAGACACGAAATGGATTCACTAGATACCATGTATGCACGTTATTATTTGTAATGAGATAGAGATGCTTTTCCTAACTGAGCATCATGAAGGATTTATTACCAAGATGCCCATACTACTGCAAAAAACAGCAGAAAAAAATGTAGTCTCTGGGCAGGTTCTGCTAGTCGTAATTCAAAAGTCTAGACCAGAATCTACTAAATAGTCACAATGGCTGTTTTAATACAGGCTCAGCCATTGTTATTTTAAACATTTATTTTTTTAAATTATGTCTCCTCTTTCTCTCTGGGTGTGCCTGTGTCTGTATCTGTGAGTGTGTCCATTAGTGTGTCTGTGTGTCTGTGTGTGTCTGTGTGCGTATCTGTGCGGGTGTCTGTGTATGTGTCTGTGAGTGTGTCTGTGAGTATGTCTGTGTCTGTATGTCTGTGTGTGTCTGTGTGTGTCTGTGTGTCTGTGTGTCTCTGTGTGTCTGTGTGTGCGTCTGTGAGTGTGTGTGTCTATGTATGTCTGTGAGTGTGTCTGTGTGTCTGTGAGTGTGTCTGTGAGTGTGTCTCTGTGTATGTCTATGAGGGTGTCTGTGTGTGTGTGTCTGTGAGTGTGTCTGCGTGTGTGTGCCTGTGAGTGGAGGCCAAAGGTACTGGACCCTCTTAGAGCTAGAGTTACAGGTGACTGTGAGCCACTCAACATAGGTGCTGGGACTTGAACTCAGGTCCTCTGGAAGAGCTGTGTGTGTTCTTAATCAGAAGCCATCTCTTTAGTCCCTCCAAATTTTAGTTGTTATTTTGAGTCAAGATCTCACTGTATGGCCCTGGATGGCCTGAAAGTCACTATGTAGTCCAGGCTGGCCTTGAACTCACAGAGATTTGCCTACCTCTATCTACACTATCAGAGCAGGCAGCCTATCAGGTTTTAATTTGGGTGTTCTTCATTTCTGTTCTAATTGAGCATCAAACAAAATGGAGAAACACCAACAACCCAACAAGCACAATGCTTCCCAAGTACTGCAAGTGATATGAGAGAAAAGGAAAAAAAAATGAGATAAGATCTAAATTACAAAAGTCTACAATCACCAAATTAAATCATACTGCCCAGAAATAGAGACACCAAAGGAGCATTTTACTATTGCTCCGACAAAAGGAAGTGCTAACTCTTTAACTTCTGTGGCAAACTGTACGTGTGACAAGGAGATGCTGTGTGCTCTTGCTTTACATGTGCTAGATGACGAGGGCTACGGTGTAAACATATGGACCAGAAGGATGCCGTAGTCACCTCGCCATTGATAGTGCAGTGATAGCTAGCTGTACAAGCACCGCAGACCACCCGAGGTATTTCACTCCCTTTATGTGCTCGGGTTTCTGGAACATCAACCATCTATGTTCTGCTGGAATAAGTTAGTACTGTCACCCAGAGGGTGAACCCAGCTGACACGCCAGCCTCCTGCCTTCAAGAGACTAATCATCCTGTCAGACTCTAGCCAATCCCACTGGTCATTTATGTGCTCACTGCTCATGTGAATGTTTAGGCAACCTGGTGACTGTTGCTTCATTAAACACCAGCTGTAAATTTTATGAAATCTGCTCTTTAAGCTGAAAATTTAGAGCAAAAAAGAAAATGTCATAAAAGCAAAGCTTTGGTTTCTTTAAAAAGAAAAGGTGAACAGACTGAATAAGCAAAAGCCGTTTCAGTGCAGCAGAACTCTGAAGGATCCGTGCTTCTGCTGCCATCTGGACAGATATTAAGTAATGGCAGAATGAATGCAGCTGGGGTGTCTCAAGTCACAAATCATGTGGGTGAGGCAAGGGATTCAGCCCCTCAAGTTTCCTCTTATAAAACAACTGTCCTTTCCCATCAGGGTTATGGTCAGAATTGAATACGGTGATGTAAGTATACCACATGCGACATCTATAAACCAGGAAACAGAGGGGCACACTGTTACTAATGCAAGTCCAGCAGACTTACATGAGGAAAATACTGGGCCAGTGAGGTAGTTCAGTGAGTGAAGAAGCTTGCCAACAAACCCAAAGTTTAATCCCCAGGACTCACATGATGGAAGAAGAAAACCAATTCCCATAAATTATCCTCCATTCTACACGCAAACACACCTGCACACACACCTGCACACACTCATGTGTGCATACACAAACATGTACACACAATACATGCACAAACAATGCATGAACACATGCAGATACACACACATACATACATAATACACACACATGCACACACAATGTACATATACTTGCACACATACTCATTTACACTCATATGCATATGCACATGGAGGCATACATGTACACACACTACACACACATACAATGCATACACACACCAATTGGTTGGTCCTCTAAGACTTCAGGAACCCAGAGGCTAGCTTTCTTGTGAGTGGATCCAGAGTACCCATCAAATGAGTCTCTGCAGAGAGTTAGCAGGGTTGGTCAGAAGACAAGGCTTATACACAAGGCAAGCACAGATTACAAGGGCCCCACTTAGATGTGTGGCATTAAAATGTGTCTTCTCGACCGTGAAAGGCCCACTCGTTTGTCAGTGTCCTTCCACATGTAGTAGAAGGTAGCAGAGCATAAGACAGGAAAACACTCCCTCATCATGTGAAGGGCTTTGTGAGTTAGTTTTCCTGTTGCAGTAAATTTTTACCCAATTTACCCAATCAATGAATTCATGACTCAATTAACTGATATACAAGCTACTCACCTAGATTGGGCAGATCTACCATTACACTACTCTATTCCCATCTATTAGATCCCATATGACTTGTAATTTCTCCAAGCCACGTGCTTCAGCTCCATCTTCCTTCCACCTCCTCCGTTGTCATCCTCTTCCTTAGTCTCTTTCCCCATCTCCTCTCTCTCATTCTCTCCAAACTTTTCAGCTCCACCTTCCCTCCTGCTGCCCAATCATGGGCCTTAGCCTTTATTTGAAATGTTAAGGTGGGGTTCACAAGGCACTTGTATGTGATTCACTCATCTGCAGTACTTTCCAGGAGAGGAGAATTAGCATCAAAATACAAGACCAGGGCTATCCACAACACTTTCCCACCACTGCCACAAAGTGCCTCTTAAAAGCAACACAGAGAAAGGGTCTCTCTTGTGGGTCATGGTGTGAGGATATTTTGTTCTGTGTTCTTTGAGCCTGTTACTGTGGACTTGGGTTGAGGCAGAACGTCATGAGGAGAGTATGTGGTACTGTAAGAAGACATTCACTCCGCACTACTCAGAAAGCAGAGAGCCAGCACAGAAGGGACCGGGCACAAGATATTCTAGGAGAGGCACACTTCCGTGTGACCCATATCCTCCAACTGGGTCTTACCTTCTAACAGCCCACTCAAGTACGACTTCAGCAGTAGGTTATTTAGATGAAGTTAGGAGTCTCTTGATTCAATCAGCCCTCAACTGCATCACTATCTGGGGACCAAGCTCTCAACACATGGCCCTTTTAGGGGAACGTATTATATTCAAACCACAACAAGCCTATTATTAAATGAGTAATGCAAAAAGAAAAAGCAAATCTAGAACCAATGGTATGGATGATATAGGCTATGCTTTCTGAAGAGGAAAGCCAAGTGGAGTCACCACCAATGGTGACTTCATAGAGTTTGGTTCTGTGCTGGCTCTGAAAATAGGTAGGATTAGAGGATTGTGCAAATTTGAGTGGTGTAAATACAGTTTTTAAATTGATCAAAATACTTTTGATACCCCGGCCTTCTGGTTGGGCCCCAGGGAAGACCATAAGTTGCCTTCCAGGTTTCTGTCAAAATGGATGACAACCCCCACCCCCCAAGGTCCTTTCCTGCCTTGGAACTGTATTACGAACAGCTCAAGCAAACTAATTATAACTGGTCTCTATGGAATCAAACTGCTTCTACTCCATGGCCAAAATCACAGTTTCATCTTAGAAGTATAGAGATGCTTAACATGTTTAGGGAAGCAGACTTAAGAGAGATCCCTTTCCTGAGTCATATGGAAATCCAACACAGTAAAATTTTCCTATAATATATACATATATGAAGGAGATCTAAATGAAATGACCAAGAAACAGGGGTGACAGAGCCCTAACCGGAGATGCTGTATCTCCAAACGCGTTCTTGTATTGGGAACAGGTTACATCTAATGAAATTATTGGCCAAAGGGGTCCCATGGGAACCCCCAAACAACCCATCTATTGCCAAGCTTACTACTGGTGGCTCTCTACAAACGGATGGCTGGGCCCTACTGCTGAAGACAACACCTATGCAGTTTATTGAACATGGGAGAGGTTGAGCTGGTGCCTACCTAGAGCCTTCATCTGTACTAACATCCATGGTACTGGAAAGTAGCCTGCATGCGATCAGAAAAAGAAAGGTAAACATTAAAGCAGCCACAGACCCTCTGATGGACAAGGGCCACCTGCCTGCAAGAGACACTGCTGCGATGGTGGCACAAACTAGAGGAACTTACCAGCCACTGTCTGATTTGAGTTGAGGCCCGCTCCAAGAGATGGCACTCACACACAATGCTGCTTGGGTGGCCAAGAGCCAGAGGCTAGACAGGCCAGGGAACCTAGGGGAAAACCAAGTACTCCTCTTCTGTTAAAGGAAGGTAGCAATAAAATGCCTCCTAATGGCATCCTGCTAGACTGAAATCCTATGCCTTGCTCAGCCATCACTGGAGTAGCTTCTTCCTGCAGCAGGTGGGAACAAATTCAGAGGCCTACAGCCAGACATTATGAAGACAGTAAGAGGCCTTGGAACACTCAGCCCTAAAAGGGATATTTCCATCAAATCCATCCTCTCGGGGCTCAGGGAACTCTTTGGAGGAGAAGGGGGAAAGAGTGTCAGTGCCAGAGGGGCTGGAGGAATCAAGGCCTTCCAGATCTAACAGGGAAGACATGTATGTGCACATGAACTCAGAGACTGAGGTAGAATGCACTGGGCCTGCACAGGTCTGCACCAGATGGGGGTCTAAGAGCTGAAGGAGAAGTGGACACAGGTCCCCATCCCTGGCTCAGAAGCCAGCTCCAATTGATAGCCACTTGCAAATGGAAAATTAGTTTTCTCCATGAAGTCTCACCTAGGGAAACACACCACTCTTAAGTCCGGTAGGTCCCATGCCTGGCAGTAGATGCCAACAGAAAGCGAACTCAGCAGCATCTCTGGAGTTTCTTTGTCTCATAATTTTATGGTCAGGGCATATTTTTTCTTTTTTCTTTTATTGGTCCTTTGTGTATACATTATGGCTTCTGGTTTGGGGGCTTTTATAGAATTCCTGTGTATGTGAGCTCGTGTGTCTCTCTGTATCTATATGTGTTTCTTGTGATTTTTTTTCTGCCTTTGGCTTCTTTTCTTGTCAGGTTGCATTGTCATATGATGATTTGTTATTTATTTATTTATTTTTAATTATTTTTAGAAGGCTGTTTCTTTTCTAATGAGAGACAGAAAGAGGGCAAATCTGAGGGAAGGGGAGGAACAGGGAGAAGTAGGGAAAGGGGAAAGCGTTATTGGAATATAGCATATGGGAAAAATGTATGTTCAATAAAAGAAAAAACCAACAACAAATCAAAGGCAAGAGAGAATCCTGTCTGGGATTAAAGCCAGCAAGAAGCTGTGTTCCCGGTGTGTTTCGACCTCGTGGCTGCTGACCTGGGAGGGGAACTTCAGTTTCAGCTTTCCAAGTCTTACAACGCGCACCTTTATCTGAAGTGATGCTAGCCTCAGTGTTATGAGGCATCAGCGTTTAATAGCTTTTGAAAGCCTGATACATTTTTGGCCTATTAAGATCTTCAGAAGATGCATGAAAAGTGAATTTGCCTTTTTGTCAAATGCTGCCCAGGATAGAAGGCAGTAAATTCCCAGTGATCAATGACTGGAGTTTCAGCTTTCTCCCAGGAAAGGGCAGTTTAAGGAACGCAGTGCTAAACGATCCACTGTGGGGCTCTTACTCAGAATGAGAATGAGGCAGAGTTTCATTAACTTCCTCATAATTAAGCAAGGACACTTAAGAGCTGATTAGTAGATCGATTTTCATGATCAGAAAGAGAAGGCGTGTGGAAATCATTGACCTGTAGCGAATACCAAGTTCCCATTTCCCTCTAAACACTGGCTATATAATTCACGAAGGCGTCTTGTGGTGCACACTCAAAAGCTCACACATGACTTTCTGTACATGGGTTTTAGGAATGGAGAACCTTATTAGGTTATGTCCTTTCTGTTGGATCAATTGCATAAGGACGCTTCCCAAAGGTCTTCCTTATTGCAGCAATCGAGGTTTTAAAGTCTCTACTGGAAAACAACTTAGGCTCCCAGGCAAGTTCCCATTTACATCTCCAAGGCGCTCCTGGTACTCTTAGGATCTAGGCCCTGTGCTTTGTTCACAGCAAGCCCATTCCACTCTGACAGCATCCTGTCTGTCACGAGGGGAGGAAACAGAAGTTTAAAGTCAGATAATTAGTAAGTACGGCTTAGATTTCCATTCAAATTTACCTCGGAGTAAAGTCCGTGGTATAAAATGTCATGTCCAACAATTACAAGTATAGTTACCGAAGTCAAGTTTGCTTGTGAGAGCCTGGCACGGGCTCCTGACTATTTCCTAGATTGTTCAGAATATGCTAGCATGTGTAACAATGAGAGTTCACACACCATATGTGAGCCGGCATACCAAGTGTCTAGTGTCATTTCCATTGTTTAAAGAAAACTGAAGGAGCCCCTAAAATATGAATATTTCCCAAAACCTAGTTAAAATGTGAAAACTTCCGCAAACCTATGTTTGCAGAAGCACAAGTGCATCTCCTACCATTCCCTAGATGTTGTGGCTTCTTAGGAGACAGTATTTATCATATTATTGGCATTATGCTCTACTTAATAGAGCATATAAGTTTAAAACTCTGTGACTTATTAAATACAAATAATGTGTTTCTAAGCATCCATGCAGTGCACAGTAGTTACACTGATGTGCTGGTCTAAATAAGGAGAATGAGAAGTTAAAATGTTTAGTTATGTACTTGATTAATATTTGCTAATCCATGAATTTGTTCTTTTCTCCATCTGCTTGTGAACCGCTCTCCCATTGTGACCAGTCTTTCACACTTTGTCTTCTTCCTGGTTCCCAGCCCCATGTGGTTTTCTTATAAAGTATCTTATGTAATCAGCAATGGAAAAATCACTTCAGTTAGATCTATTTAATAGGTTTTAAATACTCTCAAATATAGATATATTTTAAAAGTCTGTCTCAGGGCTAGAGAGATGACTCAATATTTAAGAGCACAAGCTGCCTTCCCAGAGGACCCAGGTTCAATTCCCAGACTTGACATGGTGGCATAAAACCAACTGTAATTCCAGTCCTGGGAATCCGACTTTCTCTTCTGACTTCCACAGACATATAGAGAGGCAGAACACATATCCACATAAAAAACACATACATAACCCCCACTCCCGTAACCTTGACCATAAGAGAATAGCTTATCCTGGAAAGGAACAAATAAAAGATTAATAATTTCACTTAGCTTTCTTTATACCCTGGTTAGAGACTTGGATTGTATTGGCAGGCACATTTCTTAGGCTTATTTAATTACAGTTCAATAAAATGATGTCTCTGACAATCTTCCAGACTGCCTGAATTACCTGGAGATCAAGGAGCTGATAAAGTAAAATGAGAAGTATTCTAATTGCTTAGTAATTCCTCAAATCCACTCAAATAACTTGGAGCCACAGTTCTTGCCCATAACATAAAGCTTTCAGTCTGGAGGCTATGAAGGCCTCCCACAGATGTCATTTTTTGGTCATATAGTTTTATATATTCCCATAAGCACATATACACACTGTATCCACACTCCAACACACACCTTTTAAAAGATTTTTTTTTCTAGTCTTTTCCAGGCAGACAGCCAAAGTCAAAGAGAATCCCTTCATTCTGTCCCAGAAATGATGTAATTTGGCCCCTGACCTACAGAAGGCTGACACTCTCCAGAAGGTTCTGGAATGGCCTGGCCTAGGAGCTAGGATATCATTTATGGTGGTAGGAGAGGACTAAACCCACTGGCCCAAAGCTTTCTGCTTGGAAAGCTTTGGCTATCCACAGTTTTTGGCCATGAGACCACTGCCCTGGTGCTTATGCCAAAGATATTAAATCCATTGGGGACACCCAGCCTTAATGTTTCCAATGTACCCCTTTTACAATGGGGCCAAAAGGAAGAACAGCGATTACTGTGCCGAGCTAGGAAATCCCCAAGGTGACAAAAGATGGTGTGGCCATTGCAAAGTCAACTGAGTTCAAGGAGAAATATAAAAATATTGGAGGTGAGCTTGTTAGAGTTGTTGCCAAGTACACAAATGGAGTGGCTGGGATTGGCACCAACATCACTAGGGCTCTGTGCTCTTTACTGCCAGGGTGGCTTTAGATGGTAATCCTGTGGAAGGTGGGAGAGGTGGGAGATTGGTGCTGGGTGCTCTCATTGCTGAATCCAAGCTGTGATGACCCCTGAAGAAATTGTGTAGACTACTGTAATTTCCTTAAATAAAGACAAAAAAATTTTTAAAATGTAATTTCTGATGCAATGAAAAGCTTTGAAAGGATAGAAAACCCTGAATGGTGAATTAGGAATCACCGAAGGAAGGAAGTTAGATCAAGGATATAGTTCTGCATGCTTTATTAACATAGGAAACAGTCAAACTTCAAAGTCCAGGATACTTATGGGATGCTGAGCCAAAAGAACATTTCTAATGTCCCATGCACTCTACCAGTGCTTGAAATTGCCAGTCCTTGCTGGAAGCCCTTGGTCATTGTCACTAGAAGCTCCAAGTTCATTGGTTTTGAACAGGCCGAAAGTTGGTTTTCAACTTGTGGAGTTAAAGCTCCAGGATTTGAGGACAATACAGAGGAGATGTGAACATCACTACTGGTGTATGGTATTTGGAAAAGAGAGGATGAACTTACGTCTTAAAGACATTCCGACTCACTCACGTCTTAGGGAAAATATCGGGGAGGCCACAGTCACCAACAACGTCAACTTTTTTTTGAAGACAAAGGTAGTGAAGGTCAAGGATTCACAGCACCACTGAGCAATTAGACATCATAAGTAGTGAACAGGGAAAGCAGAATGAAGGATGGGCTACACGTACTGATGGAACAGCTGTGCGTGTGGAAGGCTGGAGGGGCAAGTGTTGTGTGAATAGGTAAGAAAGCATTGGATGCCCTCAGTGTTATGATGCACCTGCTGAGAAGCCTTTCTAGGAGGAAGATTTCTCCTCCTAGAACGCTTCTCTGGATTCCAGCCTTGGCCACATTCAAGCCTGCTAATGAAGATTTAAAAAAAAAAAATAGTGTAGGGATCACGAATAGAGGGATCAAAATGTATGCAGTTACTACTGCTAAGGATGCAAATATTGAAGGATCTTTGATAGATGAGAACATTCTGCAAAGTTCCCCATTAGTTAGCTAGGGTGCTGAGGCTTGGAGATTTTGTGAACGTGGCAGGAATGGGACTCATTGACCTGAAGCAGGTTGTGAGAACTGCCTCACTGAATGCTGCTGGGATGGCCTCTCTGTTAACTACAGAAAAGGATGAAGACACAGAGGTTCTTGAGAAGGATCCAAGGATGGGCACATTGGGTGGGATGGGAGGGAGCACACTGCAGTTCCAGGAATATGGCTTTGTCATAACCAGTGCATGGATGAGGTGCTCAAGGCAGGGCTCTTCACTGAAAGCTTCAGAGGAATCAAGAGAAGAGAAAGCTGGCTTCCGTTTAGGAGAGTCCCAATAGCATCAGTTGCTGGTTTTAGTTGTCAATATAAAGTGGTTTCTGGCTGTGCTTTCTAATAGAGACATCTGTACACTTGTGATAGTGGGTGTAAGAGCCATGAGCCAGCATCCTGCTTCCGACGTAAGCCGCTGAGGAATTCCTATCCCTCTTCATTATGGTCACAATGGTAGTGCTTGCCCTCATCAGCCTTTTTGTGAAGAATTAAGAATTGGACACAATTATGTGTTAACCTTCATGTAACAAACCGAAAGTTAAAAATGATTTCATAGACCTTAGCAAATAATGAATGTCACCCATCTTTGTTAAATTTTCAAGCATATTCTGCTGTCTCATCTCTGCAGGGCACCAAAGCAGCAGACAGACTCATCCTTAGAGATAAGAAAGCTCAATCATAAGTGTACTTATAGCTCATGAAACCTAGCTTCTCTACAAATAATCGGAAAACAGACTCAATTCAGTAATGGTCCCCAAGCCACATCTACCTCACATGAAACGAGCAAAGGTAAAAGTACTTGTAATACTCCTGTGATATCTCGGTGCATCCTCTACCTCCTGGGCTCTGGAGGCACAAAGAGAAAACCCTGCCCTTGGGGCCTCAGGACTAGCCGCTGGACCACAGACAAGAGATGGGCTACTGTGCTTTCTCTAACTTGATTCAATGCAAGGCAATGAGCCCAGTGGAGGAAGCAGGAAGAGGAAACATTACAACAGTGGTTCTTGGCTCCAGGGTGGTGACCCCTTTGGGGACCAAATGACTCTAATAAGTGTTACCTGAGACTACCAGGAAACACAGATGTTTACATTATGATTCATAACAGTAGCAGAATTACAGTTATGAAGTAGCAACAAAAATGATTTTATGGTTGGGGGTCACCACACCATGAGGAACTGTATTAAAGGGTCACAGCATTAGGAAGGTTGACAGCCACTGCATTAAGAGGACAGACACATAATGGGGAGAGTAAATGCTGACAGTGACTCAGGTAGGGCTCCACACCTAGCTGAAAAGCAGCTGTTTCCCAAGGTGGGACTGGTTTGGGAAGGATCTTATGAGCAAAGGCCCATGTGACTGGAGAGGTCAAGGTGTTAGAGCGGGTTGCCATTTTGCTCTGGATCAGACGGTGGAAATGAAGGCAGGTACTATTGGTTAACTTTATCATCGTGGCTAAATGGAGATGCCCAAGTGTGTGCCCCTCTGTGTGAATCCCCAGTGCTGTTTATGTAGATGAACAGATCCCAAGGGCTCCGATCCCACCTGAGGAACAGGCTCATCTGATGAAGTCTTTACTGGGAGGTGGCCAGACGTAGAAAGGGGAGCCTAGTTAGAGGAGGCAAGTCATGGGAGTGTCCTACATCTTTCCCTGCTTCCTTCTGCTCCCCCTTCTCTGCTTCCTAGAGCCATAATGTCAATGATTCTACCTTACCAAGCCTTCCCACCGACACCTCTGGAGCTACAAATCAGAATAAATCTTTCCTGCTCTAAGTGTTCCGTCAGGCACTTCAGGGACAACGCTGAAGACCAGAGCATAAACAATAAAGGAATTCCGAAGCGAGCGAGCGCCCTAAAATGATGCAGAAGGGCATCTTAGCTCTCTGTTCACTGGCTGTGAGGTGTCTCAGTTTACTTATTTAATGATTTAAAGGCAAACACTGATATTCACAGTTAGAAATGAAAGCTATAGAATATGTTCTGACTAATGAAATCATTAGGAAATGACATTTCCTGCCAAACATTCTTTTTAAATTTTTTTCTCTTTCTTTTCTATTTATTGGACAACAGATTCCTAACACTGTTTATACTTAGTTAGACGGAAAAGAGAATTGTGAGCTCTTCTTGCTAGAATACTGAGAATACAGAATGGAAGGATTAATATGTACTATAATGTCATAAAATTGGCTTTTGTTTCAATATAATTAGATTTTTAATGTGAATTAAAATGGCTAAAATTAAAAAAGATACTAAATAGCTATCTTCTACCTTTCCAACTTATTTATGATCTAATCAATTTATGATTTTCACACACACACACACACACACACACACACACACACACATACACACTTTTTTGAGACAAGGTTTCTTGGGTGTAGCCAACACTAACCTCAAACTCAGGATCCCCCTGCCTCCAGTGTTGGAAATATAGATCTGTGCTACCATGCTCAATCTACACTGTACTTCAAAAAGGCATATGTCCTCAAAGATATAAATATACTGATTGATTAAATCGCTGCAACAAAACAGCACTTCAAAAACACTAAATTAGTGCTAGCGCTTTTCCTAATCTTACAGCTGAATTTCTTTATAAACTGTAGTCAAGTATCAACTACACGGATACTATACCCCCAAACATATCTTCTCTTTGACATAGCTCCTCCTGCCTGGACGGGACTCCCTGATAAAACCCATGGATCTGATGTGTAAACAGTTTAACTTACTTCTCCAGAACAAATATCCCTGATATATTTACGGAGTACCAGACAGCTCTCCTCATTTCTTCACTAATCCCAGCACTACTATCCAAACCTGACTTCTTTGTTTAATCTCTCTTCCTGGCTCTCTGCCCACACCCTCATGCTCCTCCATTAGGGTCCCTGCATTATGGGTAAGAGGCACAGTATTATGGGTAAGAGGCAGAAGCAGTAAAAGAACGAGACAGGATGGAGACAGCGGCCCACAGAGTGTGGAGATAGGACAGATGGAAATAAAGAAAAGATAATGAGAAAACAAAGGAGAAAAAACTTTAGGAGAGCAAGAGAACATAGAAAAGCTCTTGCAGGGCAGGGACAGAGGAGAAAAGGGATTGGTTACAAAAAATAAAAAGTGTGGGCCATAAAGGTGGGGTGAAGTCACCCCATCAGACTTGTGTGGCTGAGGGACTTCTGGAGTGCTTCAGTCCACTCATACTTTGACCAAAATCCAGGCATGAGACTTCGGTCCTGGGCCAGTATGGGACTAAAATGTCAGGGTCTAACTTATAAGCTGCTTGGTTATAGGATGTCCCACCCCTACTTTCACACCCTTTAATGATCTAGTTTACAAATAAAACTGATCATAAACCTAAACTTTAGTACAATTTGCCCTAAGAGGCATCCACGATCCATAATTCTTTGTATTCATTTTACTTTTGTGGTTGTAAACTCTGCAGAGAGGAAGACCATCCAATACTGGTAGAGCCCAACAGGATGCTTCATGCTCTCCTCTTTCACAGCGAATGGGCCCAGTTCAGTAATGCCAAAAAGCTTTGCACATCAGCC
>JADRCD010210394.1:3699-15878 GCA_019843815.1 Montemys delectorum
TGTGTGTGTGTGTGTGTGTGTGTGTGTGTGTGTGTGTGTGTGTGTGTGTGTAATTGCCCTGCACCACCTTATCAGATGGGACCATGCAAGACCAGGAAGATAGCATAGAAATTGCCAGGCAGTTATCATTGTTGGTGTCTATCACACAAAAGTCCCCTTTCTTCATTACCTTTACTGGAGCCTCCCACACCATTGAGTAACTGAGAGCTTAGCAAGTGTTTAATAAATGCTAGTCACCAAATACTGTTCAAATGCATCAAAGACAGTCATCTCAATTGTTCTGTTTGAAATATTTGTCAAGATCCCAATGTATGCTAGGCACTGAGAAGATAAAGGTAAATTATCTACTTTTCAAGGTTTCAGAAAGCTGAAAATGCATAAAATATTTCCTGAGATGTCTGGTTTTGTTTTTTTAGAAATTCTTAATGTCATAACATAAAACTAAATGACCTCTCATCCTAACTTCTATTCATAACACATTCAGTGCCATCAAATAATATTAACAAGACTCTTCTGTGAGACGTAAGATATTTAACAATAAAGGATTCTCACACAAAGGAATGACTTCAGCAATAATTCTTTATCTGCAGATCACAGATTGAAGAGACATAATCATTGCAAAGAAGAGTCCTCTGAAGTGAGCACAAAATGAGATCAGTCCCCACATGGCAGAAGTGACATATGGGAGGTTGGGCTTCCGGATGCAATTTGTGCATATTTTGATCACCTACTATGCACTAGGTAGGAGCTGGGTGCACAATGAAAAGCAGAAAGCAGATGTAATTTCTGCTTCCTCAGAGCCCCTGGCTGATAGCTGAACAGTCAGGCAGGCTACTACAATCAAGTGTAATCTATCAAGAGAGCAGAGTGTGAAGATCCAGGAGAGAATACACCCTGATAGTGGAAGGAGGTCAGGATCGGCCTCCACAGAGGAAGCTGAGGTCTGTGGACCCCCTTCTAGTTCCAACATATTTAGCAAATAAAAGCTTCAAAGTGCTTATAACTAAGAAATTTCAGTGTTCTTCCTTCTGAGCTTGGGTTCGTTTACTTGACATAACCTTCTCTAGTTCCACTCCATCTTCCTGTAAATTTTGTAATTTTACTTTTCTTTACACCTGAGTAAAATCCCTTGTGTACATGTACCACATGTTCATTGTCCATCTATCTATTGAGGAAATCTAAACTGATTCCACATGCTGCATATTATAAATAAATACAACAGCAGTGATAATGGGTGTAAAGATATTTCTGTGGTAGGAGACAGATGCCTTTGAGCATATGCTCAGGACTTAAGGAAGGAGAAGGGTAGGGGATGTAATAGATCTCTTGTGATGTGAGTGTTAAAGGAGAAATACTGGGACGGGAAGGACACACAGTAGTACCAAAGAAACGACGGCTAAAAGCAGGGGCAAGGAGAGAGAATCAATCCAAACTAGGTGTTAAGAAAATACCAAAAGAAAAAAAAAGAAAATACCAAAAGGAAACTCTGTTAATTTTTGTCATTGTTAATAGAATATGTCATATTTATTCATTGACAATTTCATACTTATAAGCAAGGTATCTCAATCATATCCACTCCCACTTCCCCTCACATTCCTTCCAGATACCGTCATCATCATCTTCTCCTATTTTTATGTTATTTGTTTTATTTTGTATCCCACTAAATCCAACTAGTTCTGCATGTTGGAAAGTGGACTGCTTGTGTTGATTTGACTTTGTATAGTCTTACACAAGTAACCATAGCTGCTGAGAGTTCCTGAGTATGAAGGCTATGTCATGTCCAGAAAATAGCATCTCATAACACTCCTCCCATTCTCTGACTCTTCCCCAGTGTTCCCTGAGCCTTGAGGAATGGAAGAGATTTCTAGCTGAGTCCTCAGGTGTCACTTATCCTCAGCACTCCAAGCAGTTACAAGTCTTTTAACTGCTGACCAATTAAGAGAGAGGCTTCTCAGGGCAATACTGAGGGAAGAACTAACTTATGTGTATAAACATAAATATTGAGAAGGCAGTTTGATAACATGTCCATTTATCAAACCAACAGTAGTAGGTTCTTCCAAGGGCTTCTGACTTCCCAGGCCTGGTTGGTTGGTTGGTTGATTGGTTGGTTGGTTGGTTGGTTGGTTGGTTGGTTGGCTGACCAGATCTATGTTGCCAGGCTTGATTTTTTTTAAACCTCAGAAGAGGCCTTAAATCTGATACAAGCACAGTTGGCTAGCCCCATAGTCCTTGTTCTGCTGTTGTATCAATGGACTACAATCCTGCCTCTTGACTAGCAGTTCAGGACTGTAGCATGCAGGGTTCACTGCTAGGTAATGGCACTGATGGCTTTTCTCCCCCAGCAGCCTCCATAGCATCATCAAGCACTACAAAAGCTATCCAGAAGAGAGGAAGTTTTCAGGTCAGTTCAAACTTGAGAAAAATCTGGTGCTTTTAAGGCTAATTTTAAAAAATGCTAAAATAGAACGAGAGAAGTAGAAATGAGTGAAGTGAAAATTTGGGGTGGGAGAGATTAGCCTAAGAACAGTATGTACATGGAGCCAATGTTAGCAAACCATTCCCTCCTAGGAACCAAATGCCTAATTCAACAGTCACCCTCCTGCGAGAGGAAACTTTGAGGTAAGAGTCCAGATTTTGTAGAGATACTGTTGACTATTGTGATGTGAGAAAGGACTTGGGATAAATCCACTAATATTCCTTTTGCAAGAACTTCCATGTATAGAGAATACCATGTGTGCCTTCAGCCTTTGACATGAGTGGAGTATGCTCTTAAGCATACCATACATATTTTAATAGGGAAGAAAATATGTCAATATGATAGGCAGGTGATTTTCCCCAAATTTGCTACTTTACACATTTTTACTTTTTGCCTTTTCAGAATGTTACACAATACTAGTGTACAGATATATGTAACAAAGGAAGAAACATCTTCTAAATGCAATAATACCTGGATATAAGTCTAAGTCTTTTTATAGTTCCTCTATTTCTAAGGAATGCTTTTTATCAAGTATGTTTTTAACAATAAATATTTTAGTTTTGTAATATGTCACCTGACTTCAGAAACTAATTTTAAAACTAAATCTTTCATGAAAACAAATCATTTTTTTTTGAAAAAATAGAGTGGTGTACAAGGAACCCTTGGTGTGCAGAGTTCTGGTTTCATGTTTCCCAAGGGTGCGGGTCAGTAGATACTCAAGTCTCTTATATAAGATGCTATAGAATTTTCATAGAACCTCAGTATGCTGTCATGAGCTCTGAACCATCTCTATGTAACTTATACCAAATACAGTATAATTGATTAGTTGGTTTACTGTATTGTTTAAGGAATTATGCCACAAAAAACCATTGTCTATATATATTCAGTATAGATATAATTTTTGTCTGAATATTTTTGACCTATAGTTTGCTGGTCCATAGATGAAGACTCCAAGTACAAAAAGGGAGGGAAAAGTGTAGAAATTGTAACTATGCTTTAAACTCACAGAACACATTCTTCAGAATCTATAGATATGTCATACATGTATAACATACATGAAATATTTAATCATGCACTATGATTGCATTACTTGAATTCAATATAGTACAAATTACAATGTGTATCTAATACCTTGAAAATTACTTTGCTACATAAAACACCTCTAAATTTCTATAAGACATAAATAGAAGTTGACAGTTTTCTGCCACTAACAGGCTTTCTCAATTGTATATTCATTAATCACCCCACACAATATTTTCCCTAAACTCTGCTTATTAAACCCCAACCCATGAGATCATCACACAACTCAGAATTGAAGCTCAGTGGACACAAGAAAACAAATTCATGTTTAACCTTGAATGTATGGGATGTATGGGTATGGTCACAGAAGATGCACATGGAATAAACACATATGGTGACAGGTACAGCCATGACAGCTAAAGACTGATGATGCACTCTGGGAAAGTAATAAGAATAACAGTGCTCTGCCCTCCTGGTTACATTTCTCACTGCTGAGCTTATGTTGCTTTTTACAATTCCAGGCATGATCATCAACACAGAAAATGAATGGACCATTCACAGGCTTTCAAGAGCCCCTGGCATACTCAGAATATCAAAATGTATAACTTAATTTGTTTACTTAAAGGCAACTCTTACTCAGTTATCAAATAAATATAAAGTGTCTTAGAGCTAAGACCAAAAAAAAAATCCCAACATGCCTGAATTATTAATTATCAGTTTGCAGTTTAAGTCTTCACTGGGCAAAACAATTCACTTTTCAATGACTGTTCTAACACGTCTTGGGCACAGCTAAAGCAAACATTTGTGTTTGTATGAAATCACATATGCTCAGTGTGGCTTCAGGAACAAAGCCATCCGGGAGAATGTAAAGGCAGTAGTCATTCACATTGTGCTCATGACAGCAAGCCACATTGCTAGGCTAGCTGTGTCAAAAAGAACACTAATATTAATATAGTTAAAACTTGCCATTTTCATGCTTTTTAAGTCTACTCAAGATGCTGTCCTATTTACCTTCAGATCATTCTTGGGAAGAACACAGGAAAAATGGCAGAAAAATTGAAAAGTTTTCGATAATCCTTTTAGTGTAGTCTAGGTTCAAGTAAGAACATTTTCATAGGTATTTCGTGTTTTCCAAATGATGGTGTTTGATGGGATAAGAGAAGATATTCTGGTATGTGTGTCTGTCCAGCAATCCACCATCTTTAGACTGAAGAAAGGAACAGGACTGGGCAAGTATGAAGGGCATTGGTTCCCTAATTTCTTTCTCAGCCTGTTTATCCTTTGAGTGGAGGAAGGCCACTGATTTGCTTGAGTTAATACTATATCCAACTACTTTGCTGAAGTTGTTTATCAGGTTTAGAAGTTCTCTAGTAGAATTTTTGGGGTCACCTAAGTATACTATCATATCATCTGCAAATAGTGATAATTTGGCTTCTTCCTTTCCAATTTGTATCCCTTTGATATACTTTTGTTGTCTAATTGCTCTGGCTAGGAATTCAAGTATAATATTGAATAGGTAGGGAAAGAGTGGGCAACCTTGCCTAGTCCCTAATTTTAGTGGGAATGCTTCAAGTTTCTCTCCATTTAATTTGATGTTGGCTACTGGTTTGTTGTATATTGCTTTTACTATGTTTAAGTATGGGCCTTGAATTCCTCATCTTTCCAAGACTTTTATCATGAAGGAGTGTTGGATTTTGTAAAATGCATTCTCATCATCCAATGAGATGATCAAATGATTTCTTTCTTTGAGTTTGTTTATGTAGTGGATTAAATTGAAGGATTTCCATATATTGAACGATCCCTGCATAGCTGAGATGACACCTACTTGATCATGATGGATGATCATTTTGATGTGTTCTTGGATTTGGTTTGCAAGAGGTTTATTGAGTATTTTTGCATTGATATTCATAAAGGAAATTGATCTAAAGTTTTCTATCTTTGTTAGGTCTTTGTGTGGTTTCAGTATCAGAGTAATTGTATCCTCAAAGAATGAATTGTGTAGAATACATTCTGTTTCTGTTTTGTGGAATAGTTTGAGGCATATTGATATTAGGTCTTCTTTGAAGGTCTGATAAAACTCTGCACTAAATCCATCTGGTCTTGGGCTTTTTTTGGTTGGGAGATTATTAGTAACTCTATTTCGTTAGCAGATATGGGACTGTTTAGATTGTTGATCTGATCTTGATTTAACTTTGGTACCTGTTATCTGTCTAGAAAATTCTCCATTTCCTCCAAGTTTTCCATTCTTGTTGAGTATAGGCTTTCATAGTAGGATCTGATGATGTTTTGGATTTCCTCAGTAACTGTTGTTATGTCTCCCTTTTCATTTTTGATTTTATTAATTAGGATACTGTCTCTGTGCCCTCTAGTTAGTCTGGCTAAGAGTTTATCTATTTGTTGATTTTCTCAAAGAACCAGTTCCTGGTTTGGTTGATTCTTTGTATAGTTCTTTTTGTTTCCAATTGGTTGATTTCAGCCCTGAGTTTGATTATTTCCTGCCATCTACTCCTCTTGGGTGAGTTTGCTTCTTTTTGTTCTAGAGCTTTCAGATGTGCTGTCAAACTGCTAGTATATGCTTTCTTCAGTATATGCTTTTTGGACACACTCAGAGCTATGAGTTTTCCTCCTAGGACTGCTTTCATTGTGTCCCATAAAATTGGCTATATTGTGGCTTCATTTTCATTAAACTCTAGAAAGTCTTTAATTTCTTTCTTTATTTCTTCCTTGACCAGGTTATCATTGAGTAGAGTGTTGTTAAGCTTCCACATGTATGTGGGCTTTCTATTGTTTGTTATTGAGGAGCAGCCTTAGTCCATGGTGAACTGATAGGATGTATGGAATTATTTCAATCTTCTTGTATCTGTGGAGGCCTGATTTGTGACCAAATATGTGGTCAATTTTGGAGAAGGTACCATGAGGTGCTGAGAAGAAGGTATATCCTTTTGTTTTAGGATAAAAAGTTCTATAGATATCTGTTAAATCCATCTGTTTCATAACTTCTGTTAGTCTCACTGTGTCTTTGTTTAGTTTCTGTTTCCATGATCTGTCCACTGCAGAGAGTGGAGTGTTGAAGTCTCCCACTATTATTGTGAGTGGTGCTATGTGTGCTTTGAGCTTTAGTAAAGTTTCTTTTATGAATGTAGATGTCCTTGCATTTGGAGCATAGAGGTTCAGAATTGAGAATTTCTCTTGGTAGATCTTACCTTTGATGAGTATGAAGTGTCCCTCCTTATCTTTTTTGATCACTTTAGGGGGAAAGTTGATTTTATTTGTTATAAGAATGGCTACTTCAGCTTGTTTCCTGGAACCATTTGCTTAGAAAATTGTTTTTTAGCCTTTTGTTCAGAGGTAGTATCTGTCTTTGTCACTGAGGTGGGTTTACTGTATGCAACAAAATCTTGGGTCCTATTTATGTACCCAGTCTGATAGCCTGTGTCTTTTTATTGGGAAATTGAGTCCATTGATATTAATAGATATTAAGGAAAAGTAATTGTTGCTTCCTGTTATTTTTATTGTTAAAGTTGGAATTCTGTTCATGAGACTATCTTCTTTTAGTTTTGTTGTAAGATTACTTTCTTGCTTTTTCTAGGATATAGTTTCCCTCCTTGTGTTGGAGTTTTCCATTTATTATCCTTTGAAGGGCTGGATTTGTGGAAAGATGCTATGTAAATTTGGTTTTGTCATGGAATATTTTGGTTTCTCCATCTATGGTAATTGAGAGTTTTGCTGGATATAGTAACCTAGGCTGGCATTTGTGTTCTCTTAGGTTCTGTATGACATCAGCCCAGGATCTTCTGGCTTTCATAGTCTCTGGTGAGAAGTCTGGTGTAATTCAGATAGGCTTGCCTTTATATGTCATTTGACCTTTTTCCCTCACGGTTTTTAATATTCTTTCTTTGCTTTGTGCATTTGGTGTTTTGACGATTATGTGGCTGGAGGAATTTCTTTTCTGGTCCAAACTACTTGAAGTTCCATAAGCTTCTTGTATGTTCATGAAGATCTCTTTTTTTAGGTTTAGGAAGTTTTCTTCTATAATCTTGTTGAAGATATTTACTGGCCCTTTAAGTTGGAGGTCTTCACTCTCTTCTATACCTATTATCCTTAGGTTTGGTCTTCTAATTGCATCCTGGATTTCCTGGATGTTTTGGGTTAGGAACTTTTTGCATTTTGCATTTTCTTTAACTGTGTATCAATGTTTTCTATAATATCTTCTGCACCTGAGATTCTCTCTTCTATTTCTTGTATTCTCTTGGTGGTGCTTGCATCTATGTCTCCTGGTTCTTTCCAAGGTTTTCTATCTCCAGAGTTGTCTCTCTTTGTGATTTCTTAGCTGTTTCTACTTTCTGCTTTCATTTTTAGGTCCTGGGTGGTTTTGTTCAATTCCTTCACCTATTTGGTTGTGCTTTCCTGTAATTCTTTAAGGGATTTTTGTGTTTCCCCTTTACGGGCTTGTACCTCTTTAGCTGTATTCTCCTGTATTTCTTTAAGGGAGTTATTTATGTCCTTCTTAAATTCCTCTATCACCATCATGAGATATGATTTTAGATCCAAATCTTGCTTTTCCAGTGTGTTGAAGTATTCAGGATTTGCTATGGTAAGAGTATGAGGTTCTGATGATGCCAAGTAGTCTTGGTTTCTGTTGGTAAGATTCTTGCGTTTGCCTTTAGCCATATGGAAATCTCTGGTGTTAGATGTTCTTGCTGTCTCTGGCTGGGTCTGTACACCTGTGTCAGCACTTCTGGGAGATCAGCTCTACCCTGGTAGGACCCATGTGCAGAGAGCTATGGATCAACTGTCCCTCCTGAGACCCAGATTCAGAGTACTCCCTGGAAAGAAGCTCTCAGCTTGTGGGAATGGTGTGCAGAAAGGGTTGTGAATCTGCCATCCCTCCTAGTTGTAGATGGAGGTAGAAAGCCAGATCGTTTTCCATTATACCAGTTATATCACTGTATCACCTGCTGACAGAATTGGCCCATGCATCATCTACGAAAGGAAAAGAGGATAGCACTGGAGCTTAACTTGAAAGAGTATTAACATTGAATGAGGTTACACATGTACAATTAATGCTGAATAACTGGCTGCAATAGTAGCCTTAGCAAGTCCTTAAAACTGTCCTCAAAAGTCTTCCCACATTATTTTTATTTTATTTTTCTCTTGAAATGAGTTTTACTAAATTGATCACACTACTCTAGCACTACTGGGCTCAAGCAAACTTCCTGTTTCAGCTGTTGCACGTATCTGGAGCACTTTGAAAATTATATACTCTACTTGTGTTTCTCCTCACAGCTTCCTTTCAAGTGTTTATTCATCAATGGACACTTGGAAATTCTTTTCCTGGCTTATTGTATTTCTTTAACTCTCAATGATTCTGTATAGTTTTTCTTATTTATCTTAAAACTTTTCATGTCATTTTATAAGTATTGATATATATCTCTATTATACAATAATTATTATACTTTATTTTTATTCCTAATTAACCTCCTTCCCTATTTCTTAATGTCCTCGGTATGATTTTATACTGTGATTTATCATAGCATCAGCACACATCAATATAGTCCTGCTATTTCCAAAAATCTTTATGTATTTTTACCCACTTAAAGATTTGTGTTTTAATCAGTTATGTGTGTATGCATATACACATACACACCTGTGTGCAGGTTTATGTGTACATGAGTGTAGGTGCTCACAGTTACCTACAGAGGCATGGGGACTTTTAGAGCTAAGATTATAGGTACTTGTTAGCTGCCCTGTGTGAGTGCTAATGTTGGGACCCAAACCTGAGTCCTTTGTAAGAGCAGTATGTGCTCTTAATCTGTGAGCCATCTCTGCAACCCTTTATTCTTGTTTATGCTTTATAATTCTCCAGACAAAATGAATGACACCTAAAGATAGGGGGGTTCTCTAGATCACGCTGGTGAGTGAAGCTCCACGAGCCAACCCAGCCAGACCTTAAACCTCTAAAGCTGTCACTCCTCAGGTTTAATAGATGTTGTCAGAGTGATGTTACTAGAACAAAAAGGATGGGGAAGATCTGATGTAGTTGTCACAAGACAATCCTTAAATGTGATTATGTGTTCAACTTGATGCTAGCATAATTTCCTAATACTTACCCGTGGCCCCAGCCCCAACATGTAAATCCTGGGAATGCAAATTCAGGATCACAACAGGGAAAACTGTGAAGATGACAAATAAATGTACTGCAAGTGGCCATGCAGTTGGCTAATGTGACAGTCAGTCTCATAAATGTCGCAGAGCTGGGCAAGACAATTTTTTTCCTGTTATAAACAGCTAATAAAGTTTTCCATATATCAGAGGATGCATTTGTCCTTACAAGTACATCTGCTTGTACATGAAGAAATCAGAAAAGCCAGTGAGCACATCCAGCCATCTCTGACAGAAAAATTATATAACTCTGACATTTTGCATACAAATTGAAATGCTTAATGCCAAGGCAATTGTATTTGAATTTCATATGTTTGAAGAGATGAATACCATGTGTTCACAGATTCTTTTTGTGTTTTCTGAGAATAAAATGGATTACATTTCTACCCACATATCTTAATTCTTACAAAAGAGATTCTCAGTGAAAGTTAAAGCTTTGTCTTTGTCTTAGAAGTTGCATAGCAAAGACTTCTAACTAATTATAAACTATTACCAAATATTATAGGATGCTACTTTTTAAATATAGGACAGTGAGGGAGATAAAGGGAAAATG
This sequence comes from Montemys delectorum, assembly GCA_019843815.1. Classification (NCBI taxonomy): domain Eukaryota; kingdom Metazoa; phylum Chordata; class Mammalia; order Rodentia; family Muridae; genus Montemys; species Montemys delectorum. The sequence continues at coordinate 13,911 of JADRCD010210394.1, forward strand.
TAAATGGTTGTACATGGAATTTATACTAAAAGAATTTAGGGCCCACAGATGCAAATCACAAACACATATGCTGGCATGTACATACACACACACACACACACACACACATACACACACACACACATACACACACACACACACATACACACACACACACATACACACACACACACACACACATACACACACACACACACACACACACACACACATATACACACACACACACACACACACACCTCTGTAAACGCACATGCACACACACATTATATCATATGTCAGTAGATGATTAATACAAAAAGATTAGCCTCAACAATACCGCAGCAAGTTTTAAAGTCAACCAACATGAGATCTGATTGTCAGTTGTACCAATGTGACTTTGAATCTCTTTGTCGCATATTCCTTGTTAACCCTTGAACGATTGTGATAGGACTTGTCTTACATGACTTCTGTGGTGACTAGTGACTCATGTGATTCACAAAGAATCTTCTGCATAATCATTGTTCAATAAAAAGATCTGGAGTACCATCCAATTTCAGAGGAGAGAGAAATGATTTTATGAAATACACTTAAGGTAAAGTTTATAAAACTCATAATTACCAGTGGTGAAAGAAAGAAGTCAAGGTCTATGCAAGCTGTCCAAACAGATGAATGGATGCATTGTGGTGCCATAAATAAAATTAAAGATAAGGACAGAGAAGATGACAGAATTACCCAAAAGTGACGGCTGTTTACAGAAAGGACATCATTATTCTTTGGCCATCTTGCATTATCCAAGTCTTTCCAGATGTTTAGAACTATAAAGAACTTGAAAGTCCTTTTCCCAGGGGTTTATTCAAAGCAACATAAATTCTATGTTCAGCAAAAGTGCATGATGTTATAAGAGATGTACTTTCCTAAAACTTCACGTGTGCAGCCTCCCTGGACTATGCAGCTGGCTCGGAATTACCTGACCGTGCAAGAAAATTATTTTGACAGATTTGAAAAATCTGGCAGTTGAAGAGCAAACGTGATTGTGTCTACCTTAGCAATGGATGGCATCCAGACCTAAAAATGAATCCGGACAGTTTTAAAAGTCTCTGTTAAGCAAGGGAAGTGGCTCAAGTGCCAATTGATGAAGTAGTTTCACAGAGAACACATGACTTCCAACTCCCTCGCCTTCAGCACACTGGTGAAAGGAAATCGGATATAAAGATGTCTCTATTGCCTGTGAATAGACCTGAGCTTTTTGTCAAAACACTTCATATATTTTGCATTCCTGAAGTAATTTTTCTTCAGGGCTAATTAGCATAATATCTCGGAAATTTATTTAAATGTAAAGCTATTAAAGCACTCCCTTCCACTATGTGAACAGGAAGTACTCAGCTTCTTAACTAACCTGCTAATGACAGCTCGGAAACAAGTGGGCAGAGTGAGGTTGTGTGGATGTTATTTTCCCCACAGGAACCCAACTAACTCTGCTGATGTGCCTGGACACAGTAAATAAAGGCAGATCCTCCATCAGGCAGTTCAACCTTGAGAAAGAAAGCAGCCTTTCAATACAATACTGAATTTTTTCCTAGTCTTTGTATTTCATCCTAAAATAAATAATACTGTTTTCCTTCTTCCTCAGTATCCATCGAAATGATATGCATAACTCTTTCTAATTCTAATGCTGCTTGTGGTTAAATTTCTGAAGCAGTCTACAACAAGACCACATTTTCTTCCACAACTAAGAATGAAGTAATGATAAGACCTTGGAGCACGCTTGCTTAAAACTATTAGGTACCCTCTCCTGGCAAGCATCAAATGCTCCTGAGAATGCCTCTGTAGGAATAACCTCTTTTTAGGATTTATTTTATTTATGTGACTGTGTGTGTGTGTGTGTGTGTGTGTGTGTGTGTATGTGTGTGTGTGTGTGTGTGTGTGTGTGTGTGTGTGTGAGAGAGAGAGAGAGAGAGAGAGAGAGAGAGAGAGAGAGAGAGAGAG
>JADRCD010210394.1:15888-37409 GCA_019843815.1 Montemys delectorum
GAGAGAGAGAGAGAGAGAGAGAGAGAGAGAGAGAGAGAGAGAGAGAGGGGCGGGGGTGGGGACAGTGGAGGGAAGGTGCCCATGGAAGCAAGAAGAGAGCATCAGATTCCCTAAAGCTGAATTTACAGGCAGTTGTCAACCACTTAACATGAGTGCTGGGAGCCAAACTAGAATCCTCTTCAGGACCAACAAATGTCCATCCTTAAAGGAAGATTCTGGCCAACAAAATGTTCTTCTTATCTCACTCAATATGAAGGGAAGCCTTCTCTCACATCTTTACTTTTCCTTTTGAGACTTTGAAACCAGGAAGAGAGTGTATGAATGATGAACATGACTAAAAGCCATATCATTAACAATCTCCTTTTCCATCCCCAGACAAAGCCCAGTCAGTTTCTTATACATTTTTCAACGAAGTAATTTATATAACTAGTTCAGTTATCTTTCATTTTTTTCACCAAAAAAAACCCATGCAAACAACCTCTTCCATCCCTTGCAGTCTTTGCTTCATATATTGGATCTATTTTCTTAACAAATAAATATAAAAAGACATCATTTCTTTGAAAAAGTTAGATAGGTTGGAGATGTATCTCAGTCACAGAGTTGCTGTATAGCATCCACAAAGCCCTTAGTCCAAGTTTCAGAAATAAAAAATGAACGAAAAAAAAACAAAAAAACATAGTATTTTATGTGTAGGGGTCATGAAGAGTAAACCTACATTTCTTCAATTGCAGATTCAATTCAATTGCAATTCAATGCAGATTTGTTTTGTTTTTCTCTTACAAATAATGCTGTAATAAACACATCTATTGCATATATAACAGTAAAAATGTTTCCTAGAATTACCTGAACAAAGGAAATGTCCATTTGAACTTTCATAAACACTTTATGGAAGGTTCACAAACATAACTAAATTGTCTTCTAAATGAGACAAGTGAGAGTCCCAACGTCTATGAGAAAATGTCTGCCTCCTCCTAGCTCAATAAGCATCACTCAAACAAATGCTGCCAGTTGTCATGGGTTGAAAAGTATGTTAGTCTACCTTTTTGTCACAGTGACAAATGCCTGAGTAAGTCAATGTAAGGCAATAAAAATGTACTTGGGTTCATTGTTTCAAAAGTTTCAGTGTCCATTGTTTTAGTGGCAATCATGTGAGAAGCAGTTCTTTAACTTGTGTCACTGAGGAAGCAGAGAGAGAGAGACAAGACACTTCAAAGCTGTACCTCCTTTGTTCTAAATACCTTCTTCCTCCAGCCAAGTCCTAAAGTTTCTCAGACAACCCACAGTAGAACCTACCACCATCTGGAGACCAGGCACTCAGTTTGTGAACCTGTGGAGAACATTTCATGTGCAAACACTAGCAGTGCCCTCTTCCTCACATGAAGTTGGTGTCTTAAGATTGATCATGTGAATCAGATTCTGTTTACTAATAAGATTTCCACAAATATCGAGTCCATATTAGGTCATTTGGATGAGCATATTCTAATATGACCAGGTCTTTATAAAAGAAGAGACATTAAAACACTGATGCAGACATGCATGGAGACAGTAGCACGTGAAGATGAGGGAGTACATGAGAAGAGTTTATCCACAAGCTAAGCAATGCCTAGGAAGGTGAGAAAAATATCAAAAAATAGGACAAATTATCCCTCTCAGCCCCCAATCCTGCTGACTTCTGTTCTCAGACTTTTAGCTAGCATACTTGAAAGACTTTAAAGGTCTGCTGTTTTGTGATCCTTAGACTGTGGCAGATAAAACAGGATCTAATTATATTCCCTGTATCCCTTCTTCCACTCCCACCTGCTCTGAAATGTTTTCTTTTATAAACACACACCGCATTCAGAAAATGCTTGTGATCAAGCTATGCCACCCTTTAAACCTTGCAGGGTAAATAACTATAGGTGACAATGCTGTACTTCAATTGTTTTCACTACTGTTTCTTTGTGACTGGAATGTAGCTTACCATGACACTATAATTGGCCTTTGCTCTTTTGTGTTCATGTTTCTTTGCTAAGCCTCGTTGATGTTTTGTACTCTTTTCTGCTGAAATATATATATTTATTATTGATTTGTAGAAGTAACTCAAATAAATCAAAGAAATTATCAGCTCATTATGTCTACTGCAAGTATATTCCTATCTTAAAATTTATTATTGGTTTAATTTAACATTTTCCACAATTATTTTTATATTTCTATGATAATTTTATATCATTCAATAGACAAATTAGTTAAGAATTACTTATGATGGGGGCTGGAGAGATGACTCAGTGGTTAAGAGCACTGACTGCTCTTCCAAAGGTCCTGAGTTCAAATCCCAGCGACCACATAGTGGCTCACAGCCATCTGTAATGAGATCTGACACCCTCTTCTGGTGCATCTGAAGACAACTACAGTGTACTTAGATATAATAAAAAATAAATCTTAAAAAAAATTACTTATAAAACTATTGAAGTTTCTGTCTTATTCATGAAAATAGCTTTGTACCTTTAAATTACAAGATAATACAAACTTAACTCTGTCATTTTATCATCTTCATTTCTATAACATGAGTTTTTAAAAACTATGGTAATGAATATTTTCTGTCTATGTCAATATTATTAAAATTGAACTTAAGAATCAACTTAGACAAGTTCATCTTCTATCTCATCCAATTTATTTTATTTAGTTTGAGTTTATAATGAACTTGTATTTTACAAAACTGGGTTTTCTTACTAAAAGGTGTTCTTTATAAAATATTGTTATCATTTTCTTTCTGTTATCAAGTTATTTAATGATTTTATATATGTGTGTGTATCCTTATTTGCATATCCTTATTTATTTCTTGAACTTTTTTCCTGGGCATTTTTGCTAGCTTTGATTGGCATTGTGACTGGGATCTTTTGCTGACATGGGCACATATAAACTGTTGCCCTAGCTTTATCCTATTACACAGATTTTGTGTTGTTTGCAACTTGAAAAATTGTGCCAATTCTGTGTCACGTAAGTCTTTATCAACTCTAGTTTTCCAAAAGCTTAGACTGATGATCTTTCAGATTTGTAATAGAAAACGCTCTGTGGATTTTTTTTTAATTTCTTTTCCTTTGTTTCTGGCACTGGGAATTGAGTACGAAGTATCCCACATGCTAAGCACAAAGTTTATCAATGTATCCCTGAGCTATACCCATCTAAGAGATTTTAGGGTTTTATTTTTTTGTTTTTGCTTGTTAACTGTGTTTCTGTATTCCAAGTTGACCTTGAACTTACTATGTAACTGAGAATGAATCTGAACTTCTAATTCTCCTGCCTTTACCTCCTAAGTGTTGGGATTGTAGCCTTGTGCCACCATGCCTAAATATGGTAATGAGAATCAATCCCACGACTTTGTGTATGTTAGTCAATCACTTTGGCAACTGAGCTATATCTCTAGGTCCACACTAAAGCATCTTTAAATCTTTGAGAATGTCATACTTGTATATAGTGAAATATGATCCTGTATAACTTCTACACCCATGCACACATAGGCACTAACTGGAATTAATGTGTATGGATGTAGAGTCATCCAGTAGAGCATGGGAAACCTACCAATGGCTACATCCTCAAAGATCAATGATATTCCTTCTCCAGCAACTATCTACTTACTAAGGGGTGGGGCATAGGGATCATCTAGCTCATAGAAACCAGAATTTTGGCTGTCATCTTGGGCAGGCAAACACAGCTGCTATGAGTTCATAATTAACCCCTGGCCACAGAAGCTTCTTTTACAATAGACAACAGTCAATGGAGAGCTGCAGAACTGGTCAAAGTCCTGAGAATAACAACCTGGGTTCTTGGGCTGAACAGGACATCCATATTAATCCCACTGCCATGAAGGGTCGGAAAATGGAGGAAGATGTCTGAGAAAGTGCAAAAACCTAGCAGGATGGGAAGGAGTGCTGTGAAAGCTGTCTTCTGTACATGATACGACTATCTCAAAGTCTTTTCAAATTAGGGTACATAGATTTGTGTTTTAGAGCGAATGCCACTATACGCTTACTAGACTATAATACAGTGTGAACACAAACTGTAAGTAATGCACTGTGAACCCAGAAATTTTCTGATACTTGCTTTACTACAATATCCGCTTTATTCTCATAGTCTGGCACTTAGAAAGCAATATGCTTGACATGTGCCTATCTTTCTTAGCACTTCTTGACTGAATCTAACAGAACAATTTTTAAATGACTATGTTGGAAATTTTTCTGACTTGTAAGTTTTTCTGTCCAGCCTGTCTTGTGGTTTAGGCTGTAGTTCTACCATCTATAGTTATGTTTTCCTCCTCTGTCAGATTTTTTTTTTAATTTCATGACTTTTCACAGCTTCAAACATGAAATACTATTGAATATACATATTCTTTTTATTTCCATTATTTTAAGGATTCTTCCTTCATTTTTGTTGGATCCTAATTCCAGGCAGGGAACTAAGAATGACTGAATTAGCTCTCAAGCTCTTACTCCTGTCCCTTGCCTCTCGCCCCTTTGTTCCCCCTCTCTCCCCATTCCCTTCCTCCCTCTCTCCACGTGGTCATGGCTGGTCTCTTCTCTCTCTCTTTCTCTCTCTTTCTCTCTGTCTGTCTGTCTGTCTGTCTGTCTGTCTGTCTGTCTTCTACATAAAGCCTTAAAACTAAAAAAAAAAAGAGAATATCTGAATTAAATTATATTTGAGCTGTAATTTTGTAATCTTAACATTAATGACAAAATGCCTGTCTGATGCAACTGTTGTGAGATAACATTATAAAAAATACACATCAGACTTTACCCATGGCCAACATTTGATAAAGGTTAGGCAGTTCCTTCTTCTGGAAAATTTTAGGTACTTTTAGCAATTAATTTTTTATTTGTATTGAAGGAGAAGTATAGTGTTTAGCTATACAAAAATATTTAAATCAAAAATACTTAGGCATAACTAAATCATGTATTTTACTGTGTGGCTAAGAATCTGTGTGTGCGTGTGTGTGTGTGTGTGTGTGTGTGTGTGTGTGTGTGCATGCATGTACATGTGTGGTGAAAATATGGAGTGGGGTGGTATGTTTATATATGTGCATGGTGAGTATGCATGTATGTGTGTAAGAGGATGTAATCTGGAAGTGTGTGTGGAGGAGCGTGCATGTGTGTGGTTGTTGTTGTTGGAACATAAACATACAGGTCAATGATCCATCATTAAGCTGTATTCCAGCCTCTATCAGCTCTCTTACCCCTTCTCTTAATGCACTGCAGTGTCCTAAAGCAAACTCTCACTGCCAAGCTACTTTTCTTTTCTTTTTTTCTTTTCTTATAATGGTGACAGCAAATGAATTCCTATGCTGCGTGTTACTCTACAAACTCAATCAGTGTTCAGGACATGATCCCTCAGCCACAGGACCTTCTCTTCTAGATATTTCTAGTTGAAGGAAATCATGAAACCACAGAAGCAAAAGACCACTCTGATGCTCTCTGCCATTCTCCCCTGAAACATTCTCATCAAAGAATTCTCTGACCTTCCCTCCCCCAGAACATAAACCATCTGCTTCAAAGTTGCCCTGTCTACGCCAGGAGGCCAAGAAAAATCTAAAGATACTGTGCATTTCCCCCCCATTTAGTATCTTCCTGCCTTCCAACCACACTTCTGCAAACTATAAAAATACAGTTTTGTTTGGATGTTTGGGTCTTTAATTTTTAAGGTTCTGTATCCTCAGCTGTACTTTCCTCTTGCTAATCTGTGTTTTGTTTGTTATAGAAGTATGTTTCAATTGTTAACCTTGCCATTAGTAAGGAAAAGATACTATTTCTTTCCCTCCTACACATTTAATTCACTTGTTTTGAACCCACTGCATATGATAAAATTGAGGGCCAGAGTTAAAGACGCCAGTCTCTACCCTGTTGATGTTGGGTAGTTATTTAGACATTTTCAGGATTTCAAGACATTTCAGTTATGCCCCTCCATCATAATCATCAATTCATAAAACCGTGAGCTAGAATACTGGGATGCATTTTGCTGGTCAGAAGGAAGTAACCTGAATCGTACACCTGGCCTTGGGAGGAAGCATGATATAATGAACCTCCTGGAAAGTATTAGTCGTTAACTATCCAAACCAGGTTGTAGGAGCTCTAAAGCTTACAAAAATCTCTGTCTAGCAGGAGATTTTCTGAAAAAGGACAAGGGCATACCACTGCTAGTCTTTGAAGAGTGGATTCAAATGCATCTGTCAATCACCTAGTCTGGAAGCACCTTTCATAGGTTGCCTGTTCCAGAGATGATGCAAGTTATATAAAGCCCACCTAAAATGTAAGTCAGAACAATAACCTCGTTGGCCCCTTGAGAATGTGTTTTCCTCTAAACAAGGCAAAATTGCTAACTATCTTCTATACTATAGTCTGTATATATTGTCTGAACTCTTTGAAAGAGAATCCCAAGTACCAAGAGCCAAGTGGGGTCCAGAGTGTGATACCAATGCAGTGGTCAAGAGGAACCCAAGCAATCTGATTCAAGAACCACATCATAACAAACACACAAAGCCCTTCTGAGTATGAGTTCCATCTTTTCATCCCTCTCTCCTTTTTTTAAACTGTTTTATCATCAAAGACATCCAGTTATCCCTTAGATTGACATTTCAGGGTCCTAATATTTTTTTAAAAAATTATTTATTTGTTTTATGTATATGAATACACTATAGCTGTCTTCAGACACACGGAAGAAGGCATCAGATTCCACTATTACAGATGGTTGTGAGCCAACATGTGGTTGCTGGGAACTGAACTCAGGACCTCTGGAAGAGCAGTCAGTGCTCTTAACTGCTGAGCCATCTCTCCAGCCCCCTCACGGTCCTTATGTTAAGATCAGGTTTAAAGAGAAGGCAAAATGTATACATTACTAGACAACTTTGATTGAGGTGTGTGCCAACTGATTATCAGTCTGAGCTCTAAGGTCTCCTGAAAGTAGTCAAATAGCTAGCTGTTCTTTCTGGGCCACAAGCTCCCTTCTGACTGACATCAGACCTCAGTCTGTTTCTTAACTCAGAATGAGTTAAGAATGAGTCCTGTGGAAATTCCAATGTCTTGGTGTCTATATCCAATAGACAAAGGGAGGACCAGAGCATCTCTTGAGAATATTTTCATTCCTGCCAGTGATTATTAAAAAAAAAATGCCCTCACTAAATTCTTCCAATGATCCAGTTATCTCATAATGGAGTCCTTCCAGGGCCTCTCTCATCTACAAACACCCTCCATGTTATCTATCATTCTTCAGTCAGCTTAATGCTTTTGAAATATAGTTAAACTTCATATATTTTAGTTTGGCATTTATAACATCTTCTAGAGTCAGGATCCAAATCTATCAAATACCCTAAAATATTTCATTTGTATTTCACTCTTTGTCCAAACTAAATATCTCCATGAGAATACCATATGCCATCCAAAGTCTCATTTGCTTGTTAAGCTGATCCCTCCACCAAAACTAGCATCTGATTTCTTTAGAAATTCTAAAGTATTTTTTAAGAACCCTCTCTAACATTAATTACCATACAAATGTTTGTGGTTTTAGGATGGTGTGAATTCCCCTAGTTATAGACATTTGAATACTTCATCCCTAGTCAGTGGCTTTGAATAATTTGGAAGGTGTGACTTTGCTGGAGAAAGTATGTCACTGAGGGAGGCCTTGAGAGCTTGAAGACTTTTGCCATTGCTAGTTCTCTCTGCTTGTGTTCAGCTTAAGATGTGATCCTTCAGCTTGCTGCTCCAGTTGATATCAGCCACCTCCACTCAACTCTCATAGACTCTAACCCTTGAAACTATAAGCCCAAATATCTTCTATAATTTGCTTTGGTTGGGGTATTTATCACGGCAAGAGAAATGTACCTAGTCTACCTAGCATTTGAAACATACTTGTGGCAAGAGTCGTACCCTGTTTTACACTTCTTTGTGTACATTGATTACAATCAGGTTATTGTAAGACTGTGTTATAGAGAAGTCTGTATTAAAACTAGAGAGAGTTTTAAAATTAGGTTGGGACTGGATAGGCCGAGATATTAAGGAAGAGATAATAGAATGAGGGGTAAAGATCAATTTTTTTGTAAATAAGACATTTACGCAGTCCCCTGTAAGGCTCAGGAGACAAGGACAACCCAAAGTGCCAGAATAGGTTAAAGATTGCTAGATACCATCTTCTGGGCAAGACACAGCTATTGACCTCAGGAACTCACAGCAGCTGTGGAGATTTGTACCACATCTGCACAAGAATGGGCTCATCCCCAGGTGTGGATCAAGGAAGGGCTGGGGATAGGGAGGCATCTCATTGCTCAAGTATTTGCTATGGATAGATTCAGGAAAAGAAGGAATCATTGCTATTGGGTTTTGTACCCACTGGTGACACCATCAGGCCCCAAAGGAGAGCTCCAATCCAGGGCACACACCGACAGCCCTCATTAAACCAATAGTCACCAAACAGAACCAAACGCCATGAAGTGGGGATGGAGGAGATACTAGGGATTCAGGGGGAAGTTGGTAAGTATGGAAGGGAAATTTTAAAAGAGTGGGAGAGAGTAATCCGAATATATTATACACATGTATGAAACTGTCAAAGAATAAGATTAAAATAAAAAAAGTATGATTAAAATGCAGCATACAAGCTGAGAAATTTTCACCCACACACAAAGAAATTGAAAATTTGTCAATCTGAGAATGAATGTATTTTCTATAAATAAAGATAAAAATTATAAAATAAAAAAAAACTCTCCATTTTAAAGAGCCATGGCAAAATAAGGATACATGACAGCTAGAAGGGAAACTTTTTTTAAAGGTGGCAGATTGCTGAAAGCATTTGATCATTTGTTAAATAATGTAGCATTTCCCTTACACATAGCACGAGGCATCTAAAGGTTTTATATCTGGGAATGGTGCCCATCTAAGTACTGTCCTGGGAAAGTTAAGCCCGGGCAAGGTCCTGGATGGATTTGCAGATGGGAAGACTAGAGGCAAAAGAACAACCAACATTGCAACCAGGATGAAAATTCAATTATCCTTCTGGTTAATCTTGAGTCAATTCTTACATGGGATTCAACACAGTACATTGCTGAATCAAAGAAATTGTCCCAAAGCAGTCACTTAAGAGCAAGATGCTCCAGGTTAAAAGGACAATGTCCCTCTTGGGAAACTATTTTATAATCAAGTATTGTATAACTACAAAGGGAGATTCAGGGCTGTTATCTATTGCTAATAAAGCCATTTACTTCCAGTGCTCTCTAATTCTTTGAATACCAGCCCCTGGAAGCACATTTCTGCACCTCTTAATCAGAAACTGGAACTTTTTAATGGTGAACTACAATATTTGTAGAGGTATTTATTAGGTTGTATATTTAATCTTTGCAACAGGCCTAAAATTTTAATATCGTTTTACCCACTAAGGGAATTTCAAATTGCTTAAGTAGCTTACCAAAAGTCATAGAGTTAACAGGTTTTTTTTTTTCTTAAAGGAAAAAATATCTGATTGCCAGACTGATGGCTAAAATATTATTCCTTTCAAGTCCACTATGAACTATTCTCTAAAATAAAACCTTTCTTGCACATAGTGGTGAGTGTTCAATAGAGCCTTCATAAGAATTTCTGTATCCTTGGCAGTAATGTACATTAGTGTAGCTGTTGTGGAAAATAGAATGGAGGCTCTTCACAATCTTAAAATTAAATTATGATATATTCCAGCAATCTCACTACTGGGATGAACATCCAAAGAATATGAGATTCATCTGTCAAAGAGACACCTACAGGCCTTTGTTTGTTGTAAATCTATCTCTCTCAATAACCAAGAAACAAACATAAGAAATACCTAGATGATAAAGTGGATAAAGAAAATGTGCTATACACACTGGACTGTATTTAGTCATAAAATGATAAGAATCCTGTCATTTGTGATAGCATGAATAAAACTGGAGATCATTGTGTTATGTGAAATTAGCCAAGTATAGGAAAACAGATACAATAAAATATCACTTATGCGGATCCAAAAGAAGTTAACAGTAGAAACCCAAGAGAGGAGGAAAGAGGGGATGGTATGCAGGGGAAATACTTATAGTCATTAATAAGTTATAATTAGATGCAAGAAGGAAGGGTTTTTTAAATAATTGGCTTCCCATAAATGACTATATAAACCATATTTTTAAAGTTAGGGGAAAGGATATTTAATGTTTTCATCAAAAAGAAGTGACAATTGCTTGAGGAAATGTATGCTTAGTTTTATTTGATCACTGCTAGGGAAACAGACCCAACATTTACAATCTAACAAAAGCCACAGCTCATCATTTGTAGAATTAAAGAATTCATAGATCCACGAGTGCCATACTTAGGAATACAGGAAATAAAAACAGTTGTTTTTATTTTGACTGATTTTATTACTTTTTCTAAGGTATCGGAAAATTTATTTGATACAATGCTTCCTGTGCAAGCCTAAGGCCCTTAGCTTAGATCCCCAGTGCCCACATTAAAAAAAAAAAAAAAAAAAAAAAAAAAAAAAAAAAACAGATGTGGGGGTGCACATCCGTAAACCTACTGCTATGGGAGCAGAGAATTCCAGGCGTTCTCTGGCTAGTTAAGTCTTTCTAAATTGGTGAACATCAGGTTCACTGAGATTCCTTGTCTCAAAAATAAGATGGAGGGCTGATGGGATGGCTCAGTTGGTAAGATGCCAGGCTGCCAAGACTGATAACTTGAGTTTGATCCCAGGAGATGGAAGAATAGAAACAATTGCTAAGAATTGCCCTCTGCCTCCCACACATCTGCCACGTCTCACTCAATAATAGCCAGTCAATTGATACAAAATATAAATGTAAGATATTTAAATAAAATGGGCAGCATAGAGTAAGACATTAAACACTAAATTCTGGCTTCGATTTTCACATGCACATACGGGCTTTAACACCTCCATGCAAGTGCACTGCACACATGTGCACAGACACACACACACACACACACAATCTTTCTTGTAAGGTCTGGAATAGTTCAGTCAGTAAAATGTATGCCTTACAAGCAGAAGGACCTGCTTTTTAAACCTCAAAACCCATATAGAAATGCTATGTGGGGTAGCAGGGGCAGGAGGCAGAGATGAGCAGATCCCTGAGGCCTTGTGGTCACTGAGTTTAGGGTAATTGTGAGCTTTGGGACTACAATAGATCTTACCTCAAAGAAGGTAAATCATATTCTGAAAATGATATCCAAGTTGTCTTCCAGTCTCCCTATTCATACATGTACACCCACACATATTTATGAACATGAGCACAAACGCTTTAATGTTTTTCTTATAATTTATCTCCAAAGGTCTAAATAATTTATTTTTGACTAACTTTTATATACCAACATTTAAAATGGAAAACTATTGTAACAAATACCAAAATGTTTTATGAAACCTCAAAGATCTCTAAAATTACTAAAAATATTCTGTGATTTTCGACTTGTGTGTTGGCTAGTTTTTAAGTAACTTGAAACAAGCTAGGGACATCTTGGAAGACAGAAACTCAATTGAGAAAATGCTCCCACAAATTGGCCTGTGGATAATTGATGACTGATGTGGTAAAGTAAGGTCTCTGTAGGTAGTGTTACACTGAACTGGTGTTCCTGGGTGCTATAATAAAGCAGGCTGAGTATGCTCTCACTCCCAAAATGCCAGTAAGTGATGTTCCTTCCTGACCTTTGCATCAGCTCCTGCTTCTCAGTTTCAGCCCTATTTGAGTCTTTGTCCTAACTTCTCTCCGTGATGGAGCATAATGTGGAAATGTAAGTGAAATAACCCTTTTCCTACATAAATTGCTTTAAGTCATGGTCTTTTATTATATAGCAATAGAGACCCAACAAAGACAACCTGTATGGGGGCCACTCTGCAAGATGGCTCCTGGGCTCCTTCCTTCTAGCACTCATGCTGCCATGGAGTTCTCGCTCACAATAACAAGATTGTAAGGAGTGGGTCAGTATCTACTGCCTAGGCTAGAACGCCAAGTTATTGTGGATTTCCAGGGAAGCAACTTAAGAATGTCTATTGCCCTTTTCTATGAAATCTATGGGAAGGAGCTGTGATCTCCTGATAGCAATCACATGAGTGATCTTGATAACAGATCACCCACCCTAGTAAAGCCTTTGGATGACTGAAGTCTCTGTAAATATTTGGATAACCTCATTAAAGGAATAGAATCTACTTACCCAAGGAAGCAGTTTCAGAATGGCTGACACAAGAAAATGAGAGAATACTCCACTTGACCAATCTTCTTGATTGCATTTAAATTCTGGAAACAATTCCTGGATCTTAGTCAGGAAAACGCTAAAAAAAGGAAGAAAATATTTTACTGTGTTATAATTATATGGGTATGTACACACACACACACACACACACACACACACACACTTACACAAAGTGGGATTATTGATCTAATTTGCAGAGGCTGGTACCAAATGAAAGTATAAATGCCCATGTATAAAAGCTATTTATAATTTTAAAACAACAGCAGCAGATCACTAAGCCAAACAGGAAGCCTGTGTGTGCAGGTCACAGGCCTACGATGCTCATTCTCTGTGCAGGTTCATCAGTCAGAGCTACAATGTCTGGAGTGCCCATTATATACCAGGCACTCCATAGGTCTATGGATTTTAATTCTTACACAACCCAATATGTCCAGATATTATACCAGTCTCAAAATGAGTAGAATGTTACTTATTGGTATTTACTAATTTGCTGAGCTTACACAAATATTGACAGCAGAACTGTAATTCAAACTGAGGCAGACATCCTGAAGTACACATATACATTGACTCTACTTCTGCTCTAAGAATTCTGTTCTATTGCAACACAGAATCCCCAAATGTGGTAGCTCAAACACAATTGTATTTGCTCACAATTTTGTGAGTTAGAAACTCAGGAATGGTTCAGTTAGGCAATTCTACCTTGAAATTCTGATACAATGGTAGACAGAAGTTATCAGGGATGTCATGTGAACACTCAATTGGACTTAGCATCCAAGACAGATAAAGCTGAATGGACATCAATACGCTTGCTATAAATTCACCTGTTATCCAGACCCTCTCATTTGGATATGCCAGAATGGCAAACTCCAAACACTTCTTACTCCCTGGTGTCAGTGTCTCTCAAAATAAGTGACGCAGAAGAGTCAAAACCTTGTGACACTTTCTGAATGAAACTTGAAATCTCACTGGGTTGCTTCTTTTGCACTTTGTTGCTTATAAGTGAGTGACCAAACAAGCCCTTGTCCAAAGGGAAAGAATATCAGCACATCGCAGGAGAGCACAGTATACCTACTACATCTCCATGGGAGCAACATCAATGGATTTGTGGTTGTGCTTTCATTTCCTACTTATTCATTCATTCAGTTTTGTGGTGCTGAGGGTAGAACCCAGAGCCCCAAATAGTCTAAGAAAGTACTTGACCATTGAGCTACATGCTTAACCCTCAACCTCACTTTATGTTAATATTAGAAATTAACTCGATGGCTATTTGACATAAATGTAGCTATTGAAAAAACGCCCCCACCAAGTACTAACTTAATCTAATAAAGATTAGAGGAGTCTAGATCATTATTTTTAAAATACAGATGAGATCTTATGATTAACTAATTGCTTTGGATAACATTTCATAGAAGAAAACTTGTAATACTGCTTGCTTTGTTAATTGGTTAAGGCAGCCATATTTATAAGCAAACACATTTTAAAAAAACCTTATTATAGGATGCATGATGCAACCTTGCACTTGACCTTTATAATTAATAGTTAAATATGAAAGTAAAACAATTTGTCTTAATAAGGATATTAGTGCTAATTGCCACATTTATATATTATTTCTTTTATACTGCAAGGTCATGTTTGTATTTGCAGAGGAGAAATGAATAATTTAATAACTGGGCACCATTTTTGTTGCAAAAATACACCAACATTATCTATGTGGGGGAGGAAGAGAGAGAAAAAGACAGAGAGAAAGGTAGATAAAGATTAATGAGCATCTACAACTCAAACCACAATCCCAGACACCTACAGCCATCAGGGACTACCTGGTGATACCCTTATCCCAATCCCCTGCCTGCCAGCCCCTCTGGGCAAATCCAACAACACAGATTTACTGCTCCCTCTGCCCTTTCCAGGCCACAACTCTGCCTGCATTTCTGGAAGCCTGCTGCTTTCCAGGACAAAGAGAAGCCTGCAACCACCAGCTCTGCCTGCATCCCTGGAGGCCTGCCACTACCTGGGACAACCAGCATCCTGAAGCCATCAGGGACTACCAGCTCTACCTTCAACCCTGCAAATCTGTTGCTACCAGAGACAACCAGCCCTACCTGCAGTCTCAGGGAACTGCTGTATCATGGATTATCAGCTCTATCTGTAGCCCAAGAGGCTTGCTCCCATGAGGAACTACCAGGTCTGCCTACACTACAGATAATGAGATGGCAAGAAGCCAATGTAAAAACACAATTTAAAAAACAAAACAAAACAGGGCAATATGGTACTACCAGAACCCAGCTATCCTACTACAGCAATCTGAATATTCTAACACACCTGAATCAGACAAAATGACCTTCAATGTAATCTTATGAAGATGATAGAGGCCTTTAAAGAGGAAATAAACAAATTCCTTAAAGAAATACAGGACATTACAATCAAACAGGTGAAAGAAATGAATAAAACTGTTCAGGACCTAAAAATAGAAGCAATATAGAAAACACAAATTGAGGCACTCCTCAGATAGAAAACCCATGAAAGAGAACAGGAACTATAGATACAAACATCACCAACAGAATACAAGAAATAGAAGAGAGAATCTCAAATGTAGAATGTATGGTAGAAGAGATTGATATATCAGTCAAGGAAAATGCTAAAGCTAATAAGTTTCTAACACAAAACATCCAGAAAATTGGAACACTGTGAAAAGATCAAACCTAAGAGTAATAGGAATAGAAGAAGACTCCCAACTCAAAGGTCCAAAAAATACCTTCAACAAAAAGGTTAGGGAAGAAAATTCCTCTAACCTAAATAAAAAGATGCCTATAAATGTATAAGAAGCTTACAAAACACCGAGAAGAGTGGACAAGAAAGCTCTCCCACCACATAAAAAAATCAAACACTAAATGTACAGAACAAAGAAAGAATATTAAAAGCTACAAAGTATAAGGGCCAAGTAATATATAAAGGCAGGCCTATTAGAATTACACCAGACTTCTCAACAGAGACTTTGGGCAAATGTTTTACAGTCTTAACATCTACCTGCCCAGATTTCTATATTCAGCAAAACTTTCAATCACCGTAGATGGAAAAAACAAAATGATCCATGACAAAATCAAATTTAAATAATACCTTTCCACTAATTCAGCCCTACAGAGAATACTAGAAAGAAAACTCCAACTCAGGGAGAGTAACTACACCCAAGAAAACACAAGAAGTAGTTAATTCCACACCAACAAAACCAAAAGAAGAAACACACACACACACACACACACACACACACACACACAGTACCACCACCATCAAAATAACAGAGTGGATGAGTAAACATGATCTATCAATCTAGAACTGACCATATACTTAGTGACAAAGCAAGCCTCAACATGTACAAGGAAATTGAAATAGCACCTTGTATCATATCAGACCACCATGGATTAAAGTTGAATTTCAGAAACAACATAAACCTACATATTCATGGAAACTGAACAACTCTCTAATCAATGGACATTGGATCTGGGAAGAAATGAAATAAATAAGGAAATTAAAGACTTTCTATAAGTCAATGGAAATGAAGGCCTACATACCCTAACTTATGGGACACATTGAAAGCAATGCTAAGAAGAAAGTTCAGAGCACTAAGTGCCTTCATAAAGAAATTGAAAAGTTCTCATACTGACAATTTAAAAGCACACTTGAAAGCTTTAGGGAAAAAAGCAAACACACCCATGAGGAGTGGATGGCAGGAAAAAAATCAAACTCTGAGCTGAAGTCAATCAATCAGAAATAAAGAGGACAATACAAAGTATCAACAACAACAAAAAAAGAGATGATTCTTTGAGAAAATCAACAAAACAGACAAACCATTAGCCAAACTAACTAAAAGGCAGTATCTAAAAGGAGACATTATCCAAATTAACAAAATCAGAAATGAAAAAGGAACATAACAACAGAAACTGAGGAAATTCAAAAAAAAATCATTAGGTGTTATTTCAAAAGCCTATCCTCCACAAAATTAGAAAATCTAAATGAGATGGATGATTTTCTAGGTAGATACCACTTACCAAAGTCATATCAAGACCAGGTAAACTATATAAATAGTCCTACAATTTCTAAGGAAATAGAAGCACTGATTAAAAGTCTCCCAAATGAAACAGCCTAAGGCCAGGAGATTTTAGCTCAGAATTCTACCAGCCTTTCAAAAAATAACTAATACCAATACACCTCAAACTATTCCACAAAATAAAAACAGAAGAAACATTACCAAACTCATTCTATGAGGCCATAGTCACCTTGATACCTAAACCATGAAAGACTTAAAAAAGAAAGAGAACTTCAGACCAATTTCTCTTATGAACATTGAGGCAAAAATAGTCAGTAAAAATACTCACAAACAAGAACATAGCAAAGACATCATCCACCATGGTCAAGTAGGCTTCACCCCAGGAATGCAGGGGTGTTTCAATATATAAAAATCCATCAGTGTAAACCACCATATAAAAAAAACTGAAAGGAAAAAAAAACTGCATTAGATGCTGAAAAATCCTTTGACAAAATCTAACACCCCTTCATGTTAAAAGTCTTGGAGAGGTCAGGGATACAAAGTGCATACCTAAATACAATAACAGCAGCATACAGCAAGCCAATAGCCAATATCAACTTAAATAGAGAGAAACAAAATAATTTCATTAAAATTAGGAACAAGATAAGGCTATCCACTATCTCCATATCTCTTCAATATAGTATTTGAAGTCCTAACTAGATCAATAAGACAACTAAAGGAGATCAGAGAACTATAAATTGGAAAGGAAGAAATTAAAGTATCACTATTTGCAGATGATATGATAGTATATGTAAGTGATGCCAAAAATTCTATCAGAGAACTTCTACAGCTAGTAAACACCTTCAACATAATGACTGGATACAAAATTAGCTCAAAGAAGTAAGTATTTTCTTATACAAATATATATTTGTGTAATAAGCATTATACAAATGGGTTGAAAAAAGGGTTGACAAAGAAATTCACCCTTCACAATAGTTACAAATAATATTAGATATCTTGGTGCAATTCTGCCCAAACATGTAAAGATTTGTATGAGAAGAACTTCAAGTCTCTGAAGAAATAAATTGAAGAAGATATCAGAAGATGTAAAGATCTCTCATCCTCATAGATCAGCAGGATTAACATAGTGAAAATGGACATCTTATCAAAAGCAATCTACAGATTCAATGCAATGCCCATCAAAATTCGAACACAGTTCTTTACAAACCTCAAAAGACCAATTCTGAACTTAATTTGGAAAAAAAAGGATCTTTCTCAGAAGATAAAATAAAATACATATCAGAGCTGCACAGATGAAGGAAACTGAGTGGGAGAGTGGATGGGAAGAGGAACAGGGCAAGGGATCAGGCATAGGAAGAACAGGGGAGAGGATGGAAATTGGCAGTGGGGGGCATCTGTAGCAGTGCCACAGGCCTGGGAGAGGAGTAGGCCCCAGGAAGTCTATAGTGATGACTCTAGTGGAAACTCCAAGCAGTGGGGGATATGGATCCTAAAGTGCCCATCTTCTGTAACCAGGTAGCACTCCCAGTGGAGAGATAATGGCAGCAACTCACCCAAAAAATATTTGACCCAAAATGTGTCCTGCCTACAAGATGTGCAGGGACAAAGATTGAGCAGAGACTGAGGGAATCCCCAACTAATGGTTGGCCCAACTTGAGACCTATCCCATGGGCAAAAACCAATCCCTGACACTATTAATGATACTCTGTTATACTTGAAGACAGGATTCTAATATAACTGTTCTCTGAGAGGCTCTACCTAGCAACCAATGGCAACAGATGCAGAGACCCACACCCAAATATTAGAAAGAACTTGGGAGTCATGTGGAAGAGTTGGGGGAAGGATTGAGGGAACCAAAGAGAATAGGGACTCCACAATAAGACAGAGTCAACTAATCTGGGCCCTTGGGGTTTCTCAGAGACTGAACCAACCAAAGAGTGAGCTGGACTGACCCTAGCTCTCTACCCCTGTACATATATGTGGCAGAGGTACAGCTTGGTCTTCATGTGGGTCTCCCAACAACTGGAGCTGGGGCTATCCCTGACTCTGTCGCCTGCCTGTGGATCCTGTTCCCCTAATTAGGCTATCTTATCTGGCCTCAGTAGGAGAGGATGTGCCTACTCCTACAGTGACTTGAGTACTAGGGTGGAGTGATAACCAATGGGCACATCCCACTTCTCAGAAGAGAAGGGGAATGGTGAGGGAAGGAACCATGTGAGGGGGCAACTAGAAGGAGAGGGATGGCTTATGTTGGGCTATAAACTAAATAAATAAGTAAATGAATGAATAAATGAATAAATATATGATTAATGATTAATGATCAATGAGTTGAATTCGGTTTGGCAAACTTCACTGTCCCAAAAACACAGCTTGACTATGACTTGAAAGCCTAAGTGATTTTTACATTTCAAAATCATTTTTAAAGTCAGAAGGAAGATGATAATTAATGACGTGCAAATTAAAGAAATTGACATTTTACTATCTATAAATAAAGTCTTCAGGAAGCACAGCTATGCTCATTTATTTATGCTGCTAAGTTTGTGCAGGCAAAGAGAACGGCAGGCACCATGAGGCCCACATTACCGAAGAGACTTACTGATAGTTCAGAGAAAGGTGATTATCATCTATATTATAGCCAAAATGAATTAGAGTAGAAGAGAAGTTAAATAATATGTGAAGTTATTCTTACTGCCACAAAACAAAAGGACTCATACAGCCAAGTAATGCTCTGGGAACACTGCATGAAATAATTAGAAGTGCATCAGGTTTCCTTTTGACTTCATGCCTATGATATCTAGAATATTTCAGCTCCAACATCTCTGCCACTCTACCAAGGTGAAGCTGAAAGGCAAACACTTATCTTCAGTAACAATGACTTAACTTTATATGGCTATAAACCAGTAGTTTTAACAAGCATCCTTTTCACTAATGTGTGTGCCCCAGAAATAAAAGTTCCAAGGGAAGAGAGCTTGGAATGGTTTTCCATTTTGCACCTTTACTTATTCAGTGCTATACTGTCAATTATTAAAGAGGTAGGTACTCCTTGTGGCAAAGTTTCTAATGTTTTAGATGTCACCAAGACAGACAGATGTGCTGACAGGTGACCCAGCCACAGGTTACAATTTCAACCAGACTTAGGAAGCAGGAAGATTAAACTGTATGTATTTTTCTTTAGTTTAGCTACAGCTATAGATGCTCTAATAAAGAACAGATCATGTTCCAATTCCACCCCTCAACAGAATTATAACTTAGATGAGAACAGCAGCTTAGATACAACAAATACAGTCATTCATCTCTAGACTCTATTGAATTTAATGTACCCTAAATGACAGTTTTATTTTATCTCCCATTAAAAAAATCAGTCATTCAAAGTTCTTTCAGAGGTAGATGTAAAATCCATGAGAATAGTTAAGGTCAACCAGGATATGGTTGAGTGTATCCTAGGGTCACACCTAGGCCAGTATTCCAAAAGTGAACAGGAAGGGGTGGAAGCGACCTGAAAGTTACATGGAGCTGGGAATTTCAAAGAACCCCACAGGTGTGATGACCAGACTTGCTTGATGGGGTACACATAGGAAGTCCAGCACATGAAAATGTTTTGGCTAATTCTAATCAGACTCCCTAAGTCTAAATTTTAGTTATAACAGAAAAAAGAAGAGTCAAAAATACATCCAAAGAAGTCTTTGCTGATATTGTACAGGGTTCCCAGTGGGGGAGCTAAAGAAAGGACCCAAGGAGCTGAAAGGTTTGCAGCCCCTTAGGACAAACAACAATATGAACTAACTAGTACCCTCAGAGCTTCCAGGGACTAAACTACCAACCAAAGAGTACACATGGTGGGACTAATGGCTCCAGCAGCATAAGTAGCAGAGGATGGCCTAATTGGTTATCAGGGGAGGAGAAGCCCTTGGTCCTGTGAAGGTTCTATGCCCCAGTGTAGGGGAATGCCAGGGCCAGGAAGCGGGAGAGGGTAGGTTGGGGAGCGGGGGAGTGGGGAAAGAACACTCTGACAAATCAGAATGTAAGTTTTCCTATTTTAAAAATTAACCTGAAATTCTAAATGGAAGCAGGGTAAAGGGAGAAGTCACTGGGGAACTACAGATTAAAAGAAACAATAATTTAAGAAATTGTCTCAGTAAGGACATATGCTGCACTATGTTCATAGCAGCCTTATTCATAATAGCCAGAAACTGGAAACAATTCAAATGTCCCTCAACAGAGGAATGGATACAGGAAATGTGGTACATCTACACAATGGAGTACTACTCAGCTATTAAAAACAATTAATTTATGAAATTCTTAGGGAAATGGGTGGATCTGGAGAATATCATCCTGAGTGAGGTAACCCAATCACAAAAGAACACACATGGTATGCCCTCTCTGATAAGTGGATATTAGCCCAGAAGATCGAAATACCCAAAGTACAATCCACAAACCACAAGAAACTCAAGAATAAGGAAGATCAAAGTGTGGCTACTTTGTTCCTTCTTAAAAGGGAACAAAATACCCATGGAAGGAGTTACAGAGACAAACTATGGAGCAGAGTCTGAAGGAAGGACAATCCAGAGACTGCTCTACCTGGGAATCCTTCCCATGTTCAATCACCAAACCCAGACACTATTGTGGATGCCAGCAACTGCTGGATGACAGGACCCTGATATAGCTATCTCCTGAGAGGCTCTGACAGTGCCCCATTAATACAGAAGTAGAGGCTCACAGCCATCCAGTGAACTGAGTACAGGGTCCCCAGTGAAGGAGCTAGAGAAAGGACCCAAGGAGCTGAAGAGTTTGCAGCCCTTTAGGACAAACAACAATATGAACTAACCAGTACCCTCAGAGCTCCCAGGGACTAAACTACCAACCAAAGAGTACACATGGTGGGACTAATGGCTCCAGCAGCATAAGTAGCAGAGGATGGCCTAATTGGTTATCAGGGGAGGAGAAGCCCTTGGTCCTGTGAAGGTTCTATGCCCCAGTGTAGGGGAATGCCAGGGCCAGGAAGCAGGAGAGGGTAGGTTGGGGAGCAGGGGGAGGGGGGAGAGAACAGGGGTTATTTTTTTCCTTTTTTCAAAGAGGAATCAGAAAAGGAGATGTCATGTGGTATGCAAATAAAGATAATTTTTAAAAAATTAAAAATTAAAAAAAGGAAATTGTCTCAGAAGAAAATAAGTTTTTAAATGCAGTTCAGAAACAGAGTATCTACCTACAGTATTCCAAGAACTAAAGTAGAGTAAAGAAAGAAGAAATTTAAGTACAGGGTGTGTCCCTTGATT
>JADRCD010210395.1:0-14663 GCA_019843815.1 Montemys delectorum
GAAGAAGACCATGTGATAAGGACAAGGTATATTCAAGCAAATGAAAGTTCATAAATGTTGATATAGCTAGAACCACAGACTGGGTGTGGGACGTGGGTAAAAAATGGTATAAGGCTGGGTTGGTGAGAGAGGGTCATTCCATTCTTGGTGACTGTACTAGTAAACATAGGCTGGCCAAAATAAAACACCACAGAATAGGGCTTCAGTAACAGAGAGAGTTTTCTACTCTTCTGGAGGCTAAGAGCCTGAGATTAGGGTGTCAGTGTGGTAGGGTTCTGATGATGATCCTCTGTTGGCTTGAAGACAACTGCTTCCTCTGTGTTTTTATATGGCAGAGAAAAGATAGGAGAGGGAGGGAAGGCCAGATCTCTCTCCCATAAAAAAAGTTATGTCCTATCAGATAATGGCCCTGCCTCTTAACAGTATTCTCTCTAGGTATACCTGTATTGAAAGAGTCCAAAATTAGAAATGTTGAGGTGGGTGGGACATAATTCAGTCCTTAGCCAAGGGCAATAAGATTAATTTCTACCAATGGGATGGCATGATTTTATTTGACAAGACAATATGAGATGCAGTGAAGAGAATGGGCAGAGGGCAGAAGTGAACACGAAGGCTGGTGGCGCAGGGTAATCCAGACAGGATTTCTGTTGGATAGTAGAGCATCCCAGACTAATTCTTGAGACAAAATTGAGCAGATAGAGGACTTCATTTGACAGGAACACGAAGGCATGAGAAAGACCAAGCGGGTGCCTAAGTTTTCACACTGCTTACCTGAGTGAGCGACAAAGGCGTTCAGACAGGAACACTCCAAGATTAAGTGTAGGGGAAGGATCTAAACTCTTCTGATAGCTGAATATTTCCGGAATGTTTGAGAGGTAACTTAACTTTTTTGAATGATAATTTTTACAATTACCACTAAGTACTTAAGCCATTACTTCCCAAATATCATTGGCTCAACTCAATAAAAGCCCCAGGTTTCCAACCTGACATGAGCAGATGTTAACAGTGCAACACGGTGGTGGAAGGTTTGGCCCTAGGCTGACTAGAAGACTCCTGAGGGAGAGCTGCCTGGTAGGAGGCACTCTCTGGTAGACACCTAACATCTAGCACTTTTAAATAAGTCAATTTCTTCCCAAACGAAATATGATCTTTAGTTGTTGATCTGGTTCATAATGCCATCATTAAGACAGGCTACTTAGGAAATAAAAGTATTCCCCCTTTTTTGCCATATGGTTCTGGAGGTTCAAGTCCAAGACTAGGTGGCCCCATTGGTACAAATCTCTGGTGACAGTGTCACATCATGGATGGAGTGTTTGGAGGAATGAAATACTTCCATCTCAAGCTAGAAAGCAGAGAAACACAAAGAAACAAGAATCCCATCATCTCTAGGACCTACTTCTTAAAGGTCTCACCACTTTGGAATTGTGGCACATTCAGGAAGAAAGCTTTGAATGCCTGGACCTTTGGGGGACATTTTTCATGTGTCAAACCACACCTCTTCATTAACGTTAACACTGCCTTGATCATCCATGAAACCTTCATCATTTTTTCTCCCTCCTTCCCTCTCTCCCATTTTATCTGGATTCTACAATTTCATTATCAGTGTGGTTTCAAAGACTTCCTTCTTGAAGCTTTTTCTCCCAACAAAATAATGTTTTATGTATTTGATAGCATTTAAAGAAAAATCCCGAAGAAAAGTGTCAAAATAAATATTACTATTTTAAGATGTTGTGAATTCATTTTTTACGTCTTGTTACTCAAACATTCTTCTGTTTTTTTTTTTTGTTTGTTTGTTTTTTTGTTTTTTGTTTTTTTTTTACAGTTCCCATTGCGGTCTCTTTTCCCTTTTCTTTGTCATCATTATTATTTTTAATGCATTTTAGGCCTCTTTGGTGGAAGGCAGTTTAAGGTTGAGGCAACAGAATCCCGAAATTGTAAGCCTGAGCTACAAAAATACCCACTCTCAAAACAAACGCCGTGTTCTCTATAGTTATTTGCCAACGCATGTAACCCAAATTGATAAATAGATGTGCTTCCCAAATCCACTAAGCCAGCTTTGTGGAGAGACAATGAATTTGAGGTGCAAAGAGGAGAGTGCAGAAGTTCTATGTTCTAGGTCACTGTGCTTCCGTGGTAGATTCTCTGGCAACTGAATTTCCTCAATCACGACAGGATCAAGCTAGACCTTTGGATCAGAAGTTGTTTTGAAAGTCAATCAGGAATAAAAGACAACTAGGCACTGGTTGGATTTACTTTGATGTGGGACTTGGTTCCTATCCATTTTGGTAGCCAGATTTTAAAACTCTCGAGTTGGCCCGGTGTACTTTAAAGCTTTAGGAACTTCACAGAATTCTAACTAAATCTCTAACCCAAGACTGAGCAGCGGATTGCACTCGGTCTGGATCTTTTCTTTTGGTTCTATTTGTCCACCGAGAGGAAAGTGTCAGGTTATCAGATAAAACATTTCCAGACGAGGCAGTTACAATGAGCTCAGACAACTTCTAGGACAGGTGACCTCTTCGTTCTACAGTCCCCCAGACTCAGATCACTCTCAGCCGGGTCTGGGTCACCAGGCGCACCTGCTGGCAGGCCACGCCCTCAGGCCCTGCTCCTCCCCACTCCCCGCAGGCGGCGGCTGCACGCCCCGCCTCCGTCCAGAAGCGGCCTCCCCGCTCCTCGAGCTCCGGCCCCGCCTCCTCCAGCTCCCCAACGTCCTCGGCGTCGAGCCCAAGCCTGCGCCTGCGCCTGCGCCCTGAGGCTGAAGCCGGGGCGCGCCTTGGCTAGAACGGGGAGAGCGGCGGGCGGAGCAGCCAATGGGCGGTGGCGCTGCCTAGCTGCCGGGAGGCGGGGCCTGCGCGGGTGTTAGGTTAGTGCGAGGCGTGACCTAGTTGACAGGCTCTGAGGTGCTGCTGTGGCGGCGGCCGCCCGGCAGTGCGGGCGGGTTAAGGGGTGGAGGGCGGCGACGGGCCAGTGGCTAGCGGCGCGGGACGCGGAGCCTTTGCACTTTTCCCTCCCGAGTGTCCCCTCCATCCCCAGCCCCCCCCACACACTCCACACACCCTATTTGCCCGTGAGCCTGGGGAACTTGCAGCTTAAAGCCAGCCACCCCCACGGCAGCATGTACCCCAGCAACAAGAAGAAAAAGGTGTGGAGAGAGGAGAAAGGTAACCGGCCCCGCGGCCCCGGGGACGGGCGGCGGGTGGGTGGGGGCGGGGGCCCGGCGGGGCGGCGCGGCGCCCTCCGCCCGCAGCCTCCTCGCGCCCTCTCGGCCGGTGCCGCTCCTGCCCGCGGCCGCGTCCACGCGCGCGCATTCGGGCGGCCACGCGCCGCACCCCCCCGGGCACCTGCGGCTCGCGCACTCGTGGGCTCACACCCCCTCCGGGCGCGGGGTCACCTCCTATACCCCGCGTGCTCGCCTCCCGGTAGGCGCGCGCCCCCCCGGGCAGGGGACAAGTTGGTCAGGACCCCAGCTGGGACTTGGTACCTCCCTCCCTCCCTCCCGCCCGGTGTCCCGCGGACAGGTGCCGGCCGGGCCGGTGTCACTCTGGCTGCAGTTGCTGAGCCTGGGAGCATCTGCACCTGCACCTGCCCTCCCTTCATCCCAAAGTGGCTGGGGTCCCCGCTATGTTCAGCTGCGGTGTGACTTCTGAAATTTGGAACCCAGAAGGAGCATCTTGTCGGCTAAGAGCCTTCGGAGAAGTCTGAATGGGCTTTCCTCGGCAATGTGTTTCTCTGTTACATCCCCATTCATAGTATGAAGTCGCACGGAGTAAGACTGCGTGCACTCTGTGAATGAACCCTTCCCCGAGTTTCGTGCACACCGAGGCTTATCCAAATCCGTTAGATTGACAGCGGCACCGATTCTTTTAAGAAATAGAACTGTGCGATCAGTTCTTTTTCTCCTCCTGTCTGTCTCATCTCAGTTTCATAGGTCATATTTTGATATAATGCTTGAGTCTCTGCATATTTTTCTTCATCTTTTTCTTTTCTTTTTATAAAACCTGTTTTCTTACCCCTAAACCCCAGTTACAGAAAACTATTTGCATTGCTACTACCAACTTGCACCAAATTTGCATATGAAGGATGGAGTTGAGCCGGGGTGAACAATTTTCTCTGGACTATCTTTTTACAGAAAGGGATAAAGGGGGTGACTCGGTTGAAAGTTGATTTTCTTGCTGATAGCTTGTTAAACATTTTTGCCGCAAGTCTCTGTCCCTTGTTAACATTTAGACCAAACAACGGACTTAAGAGTGAGAATTAGAAACAATTCTCTAAGTAGCGCCTGCTTTATGAAAAAAAAGTAGCAAGATCCACTGCAGATAAGTATGAATATGATTGGATAGTGCAGTTAAAGTATCCTTTAAATATTGAAAGGTTCGCTGTAGTGTTATTGTTTCAATGAGTGTTGATTGCTGAGAGAATTAAAACTGTCACAGAACAAATACTGTTTTGAATAAGAGCCTGACTGCAGGGCTGGGGCATAGCTTCACTGGTAATGCACTCCCCGACCTCAGTGAGCCCCTACATCTGGTGCTGGGGAAAACTAAACAAGCAAACAAGAGGTCAGGAAAGAGCCAGATATGTGAACTAGTGAGAAATTTTATTAGTGCTTAGCTTTTGTAGTAGCAATTTCAATTGAATACACTAATGTGAGCTTTGGAAAAGCACACCCATTTTTCTTGATGGTCTTGAAATGTTAGTTTTGCATAATTTTTAAAAAAGATTTATCTATCTATCTATTTATTTATTTATTTATTTATTTAATGTATGAGTGTCCTATCTGCATGTACACCTGCTTGCTAGAAGAGGGCATCAGATTCCAATATAGATGAGCCACCTTGTGGTTGCTGGGAATTGAACTCAGGAACTCTGGAAGAGCAGCTAGTGCTCTTAACCACTGAGCCATCTCTCCAGCCCCTAGCTTTGCATCATTGATGGTAATAGAATGTAGTGTAAACTCAGTTTACATTGTGCTCAGTAACATGAACCATTGAAATTATAGTAAATACCTAAGAACTATCTTTATTATATTAGACAAACTGCTCCTAAAATAACATCTATACACATGTATTGTGTCAAGCAGACATTTCAGAATCTTCAATATATTACTGTTTTTGACTTTTATTTCTTCTATAGGAAAAATATAAGGAAGTCTTTTCAATTAATTAATTAACTTAATGTACCAACCAGAGTTTCTCCTACATCCTCTTCCCGCAGTCCTTCCCCACTCTCCTCACTCATGACTCCTACTTTTCTCTTCAGAAAAGGGGAGACGTCCCATTGATGTTAACCAGCCTTGACATATTAAGCTGCACTAAGACTGGGTGTATTTTCTCCTACTGAGGCTAGACAAGGCAGCTCAGTAGGAGGAAAGGGTCCCAAAGGCAGGCAACAGAGTCAGAGACAGCTCCTGCTCCCCCTGTTAGGAGTCCCACAGGAGTCCCAGCTGCATAACTGTTTTATATATATGCAGAGGGCCTAGGACAGTCCCATGCATGGCCCCTTGACCAATTTTTTTTTTAAAATAAAGAAGCAAATGCATAAAGAAGGCTTTTAGTAAAGTTATTTTCTTTTATCCAAAATTAACTAAGCACTTTTTTTTTTGCATAAAGCTTAAAGCTAAAGGAAAATATTATGAAGTGAATGCTTTGTATCTGTCTTCTAGGGATGTCTGTTTTTGGAAAAGTCAAGTGTGAAATATCATCTGTTATTCCACCAAAAGGGAATTCAGGATTTCTTGTACAATAAAGAAACCAATGGGACGCATGACCTTTTTCCTTTCATCCCACTGGAGAGTTGATGGCTTAGT
The DNA here is from genome assembly GCA_019843815.1 of Montemys delectorum. Lineage (NCBI taxonomy): Eukaryota > Metazoa > Chordata > Mammalia > Rodentia > Muridae > Montemys > Montemys delectorum. The sequence continues at coordinate 5,810 of JADRCD010210395.1, forward strand.
ACTTTTGCAGCTGTTATTGAAATCTAGATGAAGCCTTACCCAGTTCATTGAAATGTCAAGGCATTTTAGAAACATATTATAATTCAGTACACCATGTAGTAAGTAGAACTGTGTATATACTTGGTTCAGAGAGAAAGGGTTCATTGTAAAATTGAAATATTAATAGAAGAGAGTTTTTGGTAATACCCAAGAAACCATGTGTATGTCTTTTGCCTTTTGTATGTTTCATTGCTTAAACAACTAACTGAGGTGTTCTTAAAAAGCACATATGTTAAATAAATATTGTTCTACTTTGTGACCTAATTTAGAATCATTTAATGTGTATTTTCATTTCAGGTGTTGCTGTTTATCTCCGTTTTGATTGCATTATATTTGGTGTTGTTTTATGTTACTTCTAAATAAATAGGATGACAGTTTTATTTCTGTTTATAACTTCTGACATTTACATAAACAGTTGCTTTATAATGTTTCATCATATACAGCCTGATGTATAGCTGTAATAATTCTGCACTGTGATTTGAGCTTTTAAAGCAGTGCTTTTACCACTGAAGGTCAGCCCCCTTTTCTGCTTTGTGAGCTAATATCCTGTAATGAACAGGTGTCACTGCCTTTTTAGATCATGGAGAAAGCAAGTTTCACAGGACAGTAGCAGCCCTAGCATGTTCTCCATGGTATCATCTTTTTTTTTTTTTTTTTTTTGAATATATTTAATTTATGATTTATTCCTATTGTAGAGAAAATACTTTTTCTTGCTTGTTTATAAGATTAATCCTGTGTTTGTGCTCTTTATCCAGTCACGTACAGTCTTTGAGATCTTGTGCCATCATTTACTCATTATTGTGTAATTTCTTACAATCTTCATCTTCTCTGTACTGTCAAAAACAGTGCTCTTTGTCCTCCCTGCATACCCACCCCCACCCTCCCTCCCTTCCTTCTCCTTCTCCACCCTTTCTCAGGCAGGCTCTAATTCTGTGTAGTTTAGGGTGGCATAGAAATCATTCTCTAGCCCAGGTTGGCCCTGAATGTGTGGTAGTTGTCTTGCTTCAACTTCGAAATCCTAGGATTACAGGTGTGAACCAGTGTATCAGGCCTCACTTTCTTTTTGTTTAGTGTCTCATAGTCTCCTGGATTTCACTTATATTTTAATGAGACTAGTGTTTCTAAAGTCATTCAGTAATGATGAAGAACATACTAAGATAATAGTTACTGAAGTCCTATCTTGTATTTTCTGCTGTTTTTAATCCCTTAGATGCATTATGCCACCGATTATGCATTATGCTCACAACTCATGAAGGTAGAAAGTTGTATGAAGTAACGTAGGGTCAAGGTTTAAATCCAGTTGTCCCATTCCAAATCCTAGTTAGTACTGTTCTACAAGCTCAAGGATGTTATGTGAGTTATTTGACCTCTCTGCCTTAGTGGCCACACCCAGAAATTGGGAATAATACCTGTATAATTATCTCAGAAAGAAATTGAAGCATAAATAGATGAAAGTAATGTTTCTAAGACCATATAGACTTATGTAATGATTTAGGTTATAGCCAAAACCCTATTAACCACTGTTGTCTTTTCTTTTTTTTATTTATATATGTAATATATATTCTTTTTTATTGGATATTTTCTTTATTTACATTTCAAATGTTATCCCTTTTCAGTGCTGATGGTCACACAGTTGATAAGGCATTGGCTTTGTAAAATAATTCTTATTTTCTCTGACCTTTCCTGTAGAGCTAGATAATATTTTTCTCCTTGTATTTATTAAAGCTCTTCTGTATATCACTTGGACTTTATAACCTTGCTGACAACTAAATTTTATTTCATTATTCTTTCTAACTTGTCAAATCTGACAAATTTTTCTTTTCTGTTTTCTATCCTCTCTTCTTCTAGGACCAACATTTTATATCTTGTATTTAAAATAAAATAGAGTTACATTATTTTCTGCTTCCTAGTGTATCATCTTGTGCACATAGTAGGATATTCATAGTCAACTTTAAGGGAGTGGTTTTATTTATAGAATGGAGAATAACATCTCAGCATCCCACACAAAACCCTGTACAGCTTTGTTTTCCTTTATTTTTGGCTGTTTTTCATTTCTGTGGTCCTTCCCTGCCAGGTAGCATCTTAAAGTTTTATTAAGCTATTTATATCTTCATGTTTTTATTACTGTTATGTTTGTTGAAACATCCTTACTTTTTACCTTTTCATGGGAAGAGTCTTAACTATGCTCATTAGTAATGACTTGTTATGAAAATTATTCTAGTGATACAAACAGTGGAAATATTTAGCACCACTTGAGCTCTTTATAAATGGCATCTGCTATTCTAAGATGCTGTTAGTTTTATATTTTAATCTTAAAACTAAGGTGTGTATATAAAATATGTACATTCTAATACCACAATGCCATTACCAAATTTAGAGAACACTTTTCACTGTCACTGTTGATGGTGTTGTAAAATGGAGTAAAAAGCTTTGTAGCTGTGTTTCTTGTGCTCTCACTGTTTGGACATGCCTGTTTCAGTAGTGTGTATTTTATTTAATTGATGCTACTTTGTACCTAACTTATTTGCTTGTTTGCCCTGGGAACAGAAAGATCATTGTTCCTGAGTTCCGTTAATGTACACCTTGCATGTCCTCTGTGCTGGCAGATAATGATGGGAAGAGTAAATTACTTTACTCATTTTTTAAGCTACCTTAGGAGCTTTGTCTTGACCAGCTTTGACTTTATGTTTCTTGCTACTGTGGAATTAATTTGACCTCCTTTAACCCTCAAATATGAAATCATTGGATTGCATTTTGGTGTTCCTTAGTCTTTGGTTAGTGTAGCATGATTAATATTTATAAATGTATTCAGCAATTCCAAAGATTAAAATTTAAATACAAATGGAGATTCTGCTTTTATTTTGCAAGAACGTTTGCTGAAGATGACCTTAGAGGAGAGACGCAAAGAATACGTAAGGGACTATGTTTCCCTGAGCACCATTCTATCATGGAAGGAAGAGATGAAGAGCAAAGGCCAAAATGATGGTAAGTTTCTCAGAACAATTTTTTAGGTAGATGCTGCTCCTTTATATTGATGGTCCTTAAAAGACAATGGTTGACAGAAATGAATAACTAGATTCATGAATGAGGTGTTTTTGAAATTAATACTTTGCTTTTGAAATTATTATTTGCTTGCTTTTAGTTGCCTACTATGTACCTTCTTAAACTTAGGAATGTATAGTAAAATAAGTCATGTTCTGAAATATAACACATTTATTGTATGTGCCTGTTTTTTACAGATACCCTTTTATTCTTTAAAAACTTATTCTGCAGCAGATCTTAAGAGAAAATGCTATAGACATTTACTCAATGGTGGTGTGACATTCTGAGCTTGTATTAATTTCATTTCTATTGTATTTTCTTTAGGTTATTTTAAGGATTGCATATGGCTAAGAGTATATTGCAATACAGAAAACCAGTAACATTTCAGATAATTTAGACAATTATATTTTTATGATATTGTATTATATCTATATGTAAGAACATTTAACACAATTTACTTAGTCTTTTTGATTTGATGAAAGTCTGGATTGTATTAGAGTATAAATGGAGATTTTAAGCATTAAAAGGGTACATGAAAATTGATTATTCAGTATCAAATGATCAGCCCCAAATCAATTTTTTAATACACACACACACACACACACACACACACACACACGCACACACACAGAGTCTTCAAAGAAATAGAGGCCATTAATGTAGGAGGGAAATGGAAGGAGTTGGAGGAGGGAAAAGGAAAGGAAGGAAATATTAATGTTAAAAATTATATTTTAATGAAAAATTTGTCTCAAACAGGAAATCATACATTTTACAGGTGATTGATATACTTATCTCAAAATTAATTGCCATTGGTGTTAATCTTGATGCAAAGTTTAGACAAACAGCACAGACTTGGGAGCGAGGGTATTAAGGAAGTGGACTTGAACATTTCATTTTACAGACTGTGCCCTTAGACTGGTGACAGCATGCAAGATACAGATCAGAAAATGAAAACCAAGTATGGAACAAAATTTGTGAAGAAGAACAGATGACTTAAGCTTTGGTGTTTGTTAAAAGAACGTAATTAGGGTTGTGTTTTAGATACACTCTTGAAAGGTAGAACAGGAATGGTGATGTGTGCAGCTGAGGCAGGAGCATTGCTACCAGTTTGACAGCTTGGGTGCATAGTGACTTCAAGGTCACTCTGGGCTGGATAGCCTCACTCTACTTAAAAAAAAAAATAACTGAACAACAACAAAGGCAAAGCTCATTAGGCTGAAAGTGAAAAGATCTTTTTAGTGGGTAGGTAGGGGAGTGACTTCACCTCAAGAGTTAGTGGAATCCTAGAGCCAGATACTTAGCATGTTCACATCTGACCTTCTGCTTATTAATTTCAATAAAGGCAAGTTGTTTTAGCAGTTGTCTCATTAAGACATTAAAAGAGGAGCTAGTGCTGTGCAATGCAAGAGCACAGGCCAGAAACCAGGAAAAGAACATTTTTGCTTCTCATTGTTTGGGGCTCAGTTATCTCTTTCTTTTTATTATAAGCAACTGGAATTGAATACTTAGCTCCATGCCTAGCAAACCTCCCTTTGGTCTTTCTCTTTTTCTTCATCTGATTACCTTCGTGGTCAGTGTTATAGCTGGTCAGTTATCTAAGGTAACTGGTGTGTGATGTTAGCAAATTTGCCCTCTTGGGATAGAGTTAGAGTCCTGCTGTTGCTGGAATAGTTCAAAGATCAGTAGCTGATACTCAGACTGCTGTGCATGTTGGAACCACTTTCTTCTAGTTAGGAACTTGGTTTTCTTATTGGCTACTTCTATTCTCTTTATTTCATTTAATATTTATTTATTTACTTATGTAGTTATGCACATGTGTGTGCATTTATCTATTTATCTATGTATTGTATATGTGCAGGTGTATGGGTATGTGGCGTGGTGAGTTACATTAGTATCATAGCCCATATATACAGGTCAGAGAACATCTTGGAGGAGTCAGATCCCCACTTCCACTATGTGTGTTCTGGGGATATAGTTCAGGATGTCAGCCCTGGTGGCAAGCATCTTTATCTGCTGAGCCATCCTACTGGCCCTGACTACTTCTGTTTAAAGATTCAGCCAACAAGTAACTGTGTGTGGTAGAATTTTGTCAGAACTAAGTAGTTTGTTGTATTCAGGAATACAAAATTCTAAAACATGTCTGCCAAATTGGAAAACATATGTTGAATAACTCCTGACATGTCTTTCCCTTACATGATACTGTGTATTTAATTCTATGTGCCAAATATGAACTTATAATTTATAAGTGATTAAGTTATTTTATGCATTAATTTTTCTGTTAAGCTATTTTGAACCTGAAGGCATTCCATGGGGAGTTAGGTGATGTGACCTGAATTGTATTTTTATTAATCAGTGCTTTATCATTTACATGTGACATCTGAAATGTTATTTGCCCTTGTCTTTTGTGACCTTAAAACTGGTAGCTGGCCTCATCCTTGAAATGTAATAGCTTTATTATCTAAGTGATGTTTGATAATTTTTTACATTGTACACATTTTACACATTCTTCATACGTACTTTGTACTTGTCATCTCTTTAGTACTAAGTCATAGTAGAATATTAGTCAGTTTTAGTATTTTACTGTTTTAAAAGATGTTTAGTTAACCGGTGAATATGATCATTATGTACATGCATGAAATGTCATAGTAAAATTTATTGTGTATAATTAGACACAGTGGGCAGCTGCACAAATGAACTCACAGTGATTGTGTCAGCATGCATAAGAACTGAGCAAGCTCAAGCTAGATACAATTCCAGCATGGAAGTGGGCATGAATTCCTGTCTCTAGCTGAGGAATTATTGGCTTTTGATAGCTGCTGAGAAAGATAGTTTTCTTTAATGGTGTTACCCCTGGGGTATGGGCCACACTCCAAGGCAGGTCCGACACCTACTAATAGTTGGCTAATACAAACTGGATTGGGTGGTTTTTAAAAGGAGAGAAGAAAACCAGAATTGGCTAAGCAGGGATGTGATTCAGGGAGGAGCTGGGAAATCAACTTGGTCAAAGTGAATTGTAAGAAAGTCTCAGAGATTTAATAAAATCATTATTTAAAAACAAAAAAATGTATAATTACTATATAGTAATAAAGTACTTTAGAAAAATCTTTGTTGTTGAGAGGTATGGATGACTTAATGGGATAATATATTGAACCTCTCTTTAAATGTGTATGAATATATATGCAAAGCTTCTCAGGCTATTTTGAAACAATTTATGTATATTGTACAGTTTTATCCATAGTGTATATAAATATGCTTATATCTACATATTTAAAAGATATTGTCATAGAAAATTAGCAATTCATTAATATAAATATCCAATTAGTGTGTTTATTCTCCCATCATCTTAGTTAGTCTTATGTTGCTGTGACAAAGCATCTGAGCAAGATTTAGAGTCCATGGTCATCATGGTGGGGAGCATGACAGCAGGCAGGCAGGCAGGCAGTAGTTGAGAGCCTGTATCTGATCCATAAACACAAAGCAGAGCAAGATAGGAGGGGAGAGGGGTGTGTATGTGTGAGTGTGTGAGTGTGTGAGTGTGTGTGTGTGTGTGTGTGTGTGTGTGTGTGCGTGTGCATGGACAGGTACCTGTGAAGGCCAAAAAGAGGGGGGAGGGAGAAAAGGAAAAAAATGGGGAGAGGAGGGAGGAGGGGAAAGAGAGAGCAGGCATTTGAAAGTGCTTGACTCTCAGTATAATCTCAAAGCCCATCCTCAGTGATGCACCTTTTCCAACAAGGCCCCACCTTCTAATCCTTGCCAAACATTCCACCACCTGGAGAGCAAGTCTTTAAGCATATGATCCAATTGGGGTTCATTCCCATTTTACTACTATAACCATTGTTTTATAAAGGACTTGGGTTTTTGTATTGCTGGTTTACCTGAATAAATATCCAAACAAAAGGTGCTGAAGAGGTGGTTCAGCAATTTAAGAGTGCTTGTTCTTTTTCAGTGAACTAGAGCTCCTCAAACCTCTTGTAATTTTAGCTTCAGGGGACAAGATGGCCTCTTCTGGCCTCTGAAGAAACTGCACATACCAGCACACATACACACACTCAAACCACTCACTATCACACAGGCACATAAATAAAATTAAATGAAATTAAAAAAAAAGGACCTTAACAAGGTCAATACACTGTATTTAATGTTAGTTAATTTTAATCTGTATTTAGTTCTATTTCTGTCCTTTTCTTCCTGATTATAATTTATTTATTGGATACTTGGACCTTTTTTTGAATTGTACGAGTTCTCCTCTTCACCCCACGCAGCCGAATCACTGTAACTTCCTAGCATTTGTTCTCTGTGTGTTTCTTGGTAGTTGTAGTTAAACTCTAGAGCAGTACTTTTCAAGCTCCCGAATGCTGCAGTCCTTCCGTATACTTCATGGTGTGGTGACTCCAAGCATAAAATTACTTTTGTTGATACTTTGTAACTATAATTTTGCTACTGTTATGAATCATAATGTAAATATCTTACATGCAGCTGCTCTTAGGCAACTCCTGTGAAAGGGTCATTTGACTCTTAAAACAGTGGAGACCTACAGGTTGAGGACTGTTGCCGTAAAGCATAATTCAGATATAGGTTTAAGTTGTTTTGAAAAATTTTTTTTTATATCACTGTACCTTTTTATGCATCAGATCACAGAGTAGATGGTATCTGACCCGTCTCCCCTTGGTGACAATATTGGTCACTGGGCTTACATCTGGTGAAAAGTCACATATAACCTTCTGATAGCAGCTGTTGATGATTGCTGCTTACTTAGGTCATTTATCTCGTTAGTGGTTGAAAAATAGTGTTAACTAGATTTTATTGTTCTTTTGTGCATTATTATTGTGTATCCTAGGAGGACCTTGAATTTACTCTGTAGTCAGTGGTGGCCTTGAATTTCTGATTCCCTTTCCTTCACCTTCTAAGTGCTGCAATTGTAGGTATGCACCACCACACCTAGTGTATGTGGTGCTGGAGATGACAGAGGGCTTCTATAATGCCAGAAAACTCTACCAATGAGCGACGCCTTTAGTCAGTGAGTCATTATTTTGGATGTTTGAAGAGCAATTGAGAAAAAGAATAACAAATCTTTATAATTATTTTATTCAAGTATCGGAAAATATTCTTTGAAAATGGTTTGTTAGAAGAAACCTTATATTTTTTATCTTATATATGCTTACATTCAAATCTGATATATAGGCCCTTTAGCAAACACCTTATTCTAAAATTCTGAGATGTGCAGTCTGTGAATTGCTAAGCCATTTTTTTGAGGTAAATGCAAATGTTTTGACATTTATAGTTTGATTATAGAGTTTAATCTTTAGTTTCTTTCATATTAAAATTAGTATGATTGCAAAAAAATCAGTATTATTGATTCTCCTTTCATTTGAACTAATTTCTACTTTTAAAAGTTATTTTTATGGGAAATGATGACATATCAGAGGTAGTATGCTTGTCCTAACCACTTTCAAGGCTGAGACAGGAGGGTTTTAATTTCGAGGTGTGTCTAGACAGTGGTGTGAGAACTTTTTTCCAATTTCTTTTTCTTTTCAAAGAGAAAGAGAGGGAGGAAAAATTAAGCCCTAACTGTTGAGTTTTTCCTCTCTTTACTTTGAGTGGGATTTAAAATCCTAGTCAGTGAGTGACTTGTGTACCAAGCTGAAAAGTCATGTTCAAAAATCATCAAAACCATATCTTTTTCATTTGTATATGAGCTTTTATTTTATTTTTAAATATATATTTTTGGTAATTTTATATATGGATGTGTAATGTATTTAGGTTTCTGTCCTCT
>JADRCD010210395.1:15063-34965 GCA_019843815.1 Montemys delectorum
CCTACTAACCCACTCCAACTCCTGCAAAGATCCCATCTGCAGAATTTGTATTTTTTAAGTATATTTTAATCATCTTTCAGTATTAGTATATAACCAATACTTTTATTTTAGTAGGCTTATAGTAAGGCTTAAAATAACTTTTGGTTATCAGTATGTTTATTAATTATAAAGACTATTCTACAGAGCAGTATATGGAGAAGGATGAGGGTAAGAGTTTTATTTTGTCTAACATGCAATAGTTAATTTTGTTTTTGTTTTTTATTTTCCCCTTTTTATTGAAAATAGATTTTTCTCTTACATAGTGTATTCTGGTTACAATCTCCCTTCCCTCTACTTTTCCCAGTTCCTTCCCACCTCCCCTCTTATCTGGGATTAGTCTCTTTCTGTCTTTCATTAGAAAACAGATAGGCTTCAAAGGGATGGTAGTAAAATAAAATATAATAAATTAAAACAAAAACTAACAGATTAGAATTGGACAAAACAAACAAACAGAAGGAAAGGACCCCGAGAGAAGTACAAGAGTCAGGAGCCACTCCTTTGCATACCTAGAAGCCCCTCAAGCACTAAACTGGAAGCCATAATATGTATACAAAGGACCTGCTACTAACCTGTGCAGGCCCCGTGCATGCTGCCTTAGTCTCTGAGTTCATAATGTGCTTGGATCATATTGATCTAGAGGGCTTTTCTTGGTGTCCTCCATCCCTCTGGCTCTTACATTCTTTTTGTTCTACAAAACAAACCAAAACCAAAACCAAATGTAGCAATACAATGATTCCTAATGGCATTCTCTTATACTCGTGATCAGTGCCTTGCTCAGCCATCAACAGAGAAGCTTCCTCCTGCAGCAGATGAGAACAAATACAGAGATTCACACTCAGATATTATGCAGAGAGTGAGAGATCTTGGAACACTCAACCACAAAACAATGAGATGTGTACATCAAATCCCTCTCCCAAGGGCCTAAGGAACCTCCAGGAAGAGGAGGAAGAATGAGTTTTGTTTTTAACTAAATACCTATAAAAATAGAAGTTGGGGCTAGAGTGGTGGTGGAGATGGCTAGTGGATAAAGTTCTTGCTACATCATGTGTGAGGACCCAGAATTTGGATCTCCAGAAACTACCCAAAGGCTATGGTAGCTGGCTGCAATCCCAGTGTTTGTGAGGCAGGTGCAGGGGATGCCTAGGGCAAACTGACCAGATTAGCTGATCAGCAAGTTCTAGATTCAATTGAGAATTGAATCTTTATTCAGTAAATAAAGTGGAGAGGAATAGAGGAAGACTCCCAATGTCAACGTTGAACCTTTACTTGCATATGTGTATATGTGACCCCAAACACATGCATCTGCATGAAAGCAAACATGCATGAACGCCATCCATGCATGTGCACCCACCCATACACAAAAAGATTTAAAAATGAAATAATGTTTCAAAGTTTTATAGTATCAACTACATTATGTTATCAAATGTTGAATATATCTGAAGATGATCAAGTAGTCGGGAAAATGGTATTAAAATGGATGACTTAACCCAGGCTATTAGGAGGGAGAGGCAGAGGCAGATGTTACCTGTGAATTCAAGGTCAACCTGATTGGTAAAATGAGTTGTAGGCCAACAGGGATACACAATGAAATGTCTCAAAAACAAACCAAAAATATATAATATAATATAATATAATATAATTATAAAACTTGTAATAAATATATTTAAAATAAAACAAAAACAGTTCTGAGTCCTAACATAAGCTTGTTCTTCAAGCATTTGCTTTTTGTGTTCTCTAGATCTTTACAGCTAGCCTTCTTCCTTTGTGTTTCTTGAGTGTGTTGTGCTTTAGCACTGGGGTCCAGTAGTGGGATGAAGCACTAATCATCTTACTTGCATAATTATTGTCGTCTTTAAAGTCTTGAAGTTGAAAGACTCCTCCCTCAACAAAGTATTTCTGTACTCACTTTTAGAAACTTTCACATTCCCCTTCTTATTCCTATGTCTTCTCTTCTTTCTTTCATCCCTGGACCTTTATCTTTTTCTTTTTAATTATAATCTTTCATAGATTTAACAAGCTCTAAGATCTGTTGGACCCTAACAGTTTTCCAACTTTGCTCTCCAGCTGTTTTACCCACCTTAAATTGTCTTTTAAAGGTCAATCTAATTAATCTTTATCCTGCACACTACCTTACCCTACCTCCCTCCCACTCCTAATCTTATTTTTTATTTGAATAAACCAAATCATTTTAAATGATGGCAAATATTTTGCATCTTTGTAATACAATGTTGTTTCTATTAAGTTTTAAATGTTGTATAACAATGATAAATTTCAATAATAATGATTTTTCTTAGTCTTTATATACATATTTAAATAATTGACACAAGGATACAAATTCATAGGTTAGGTGCATTGTACATTGTTATTTTGTAGAATAGCTTCTGTAAATCTAAATGGTAACAGTTTAAGTTGAGGGAAAATATATACATTTGAGCCCATTGCATGGAGTTTTAAGATGTTCAATTATAACATTTTTAACATGTTTCCATTCCAGATGTATTTATTTTGACATTGTTGATTATTCATATTCAATTGTAGGAAGTTATTTTAATACTACATCCTTTCAAAGTTTTTTTGTCGAGATAACTTGCTTCAAAGCCAGCTATGACTACAGACAGAATTTAGTTCTTGAGTCACCTTAAATAGCTTCTAAATATTTTGAAAATAAATGGTAACTGTATTTGAAAACACTGAGATTTCTGTGCAATAATATTCTTGTAGAGACTTGAGCACTCAGTGAATCAAACATTTGTGAGGTATAATTATTTGACTTGTGAAATGGAGAAGATAAAGAATATAAAGTGCCTTAGGAATTCATAAATCATGATATGCTTCTGCATTTCTTCTGCTTTATTTTAAATGTCTTTCTAGATGATTTTGATAACATATAAGTAACATTTACTGTGTGCTGCAGATGTAGTTCACCAAGTAATAAATAAATTGCTCTTGTATTAAGCATGTTAAAATATAGAAACCAAACCAATAATATTAAATCTTATTTTAAAAAATACTTAAAGGATAAGTTAGAATTAGGTTTTAAGATGAAAAGTTCTTCACACACACACACACACACACACACATATACATCATTCTGTTATTTGTATTTTATTCATTAAATGAATTTTACAGTAAATGTGAGTTTTACTTAAATATTAGTTGCTCTGTGCAAACAAATACCCAGAGATTGGTACAGTTTGGTGGTACCAATCTGTAGAATTTGGTACAAAGAGAAAAAACTTCCAGTTCCACTAGTCTTCCTTTGTGAGTCTTCACAACCTGTGTTCCATGCCCAGTTTATTTATTTTAAATCTATGAATTTCATGACTATCTTCTATGGAATATTTAGTTGCTGAATTTTCTTCTGTAAGTACTGAAAAAAAGAACTGAAGTGCAGCTTATTTCCATACTTAAGTGTTTGATTTATAAGGCTTTGGATTATTGATATAACAGTATAACTAACAAGTTCAGTTTAAGATAAATAGCTCGGTGCATGCATGAGCAAAATATAGGTTTTTAGACTGAGAAGTACACAAAGAAACTTGAGTGTGATGAGTATAATTTTGTGACCACGCATACAATGATTTATAGGCTATGAGAGCTCTGTACACTTTCTGTTTCACATTAAAGTAACCCATTTCCCTCATTTTCTTGGAGATACGTCTTTTCTTCCATATTTTTTCTGTGTTTGATAAACACTCATTTCTTATTTATCTTTATTATCCTTCAGTTTTCTGTGACATCCATTCATTCTTGGATTAATTGACAGTGTGTGATAGTGTGAATGTGTATGTATATGTGTGATGCATGTGTAAGAAATGTATGTGTGTGTTAAGTGTGAACATTCAGGCATGGGGAGGTTGCCAGCTTTCCAGTTCACTCTTGTAAGATTTTAAAATATTTAATTTTTTATTATGATAATATACAATACAAAATTTACCATTTTTATATTTTTCAACACTACTGGTGGCATAGTGCAAGATTCCCATTGAAGTTCCTTTAAATATAGCATATAATGGCATTAAGTAACTTTACAGTGTATGTGGCCATCCACAGTATCTGTTTACAGAACCTTTTCATCTTTCTGAATAGAGAATGTGTACTTGGGAAACAAAACTACTAGAGTGTTCTTCTCACCCAGCTTCTGCTATTTTCTAGTCTATATTCTCTTTCTGATTTTGTTAGTTCTGGATATCTGATGTGAGTAGAATTATACAGTATTTGTCTTTTGTGTCTGACCTGTTACACTTAACACACCATAGATTCATCCATGTTGTTGCATGTATTTCAGAACTTTGGTTTTAGTGTCATACTTTAGAACTATCATGAAAATGTTCTTTCTTTCTCCATCAGGTTTTATGGAGAAACCATATTTATTCTGCATGTAGATAGTCAGTTTTCTAGTATCTTTTACTTTTGGCTAAACCATGGCACACTTTTAGAAAATCAGTCTTAAAATGCCCCACTGGTCTATAAATTTGGATTAATGCCAAAATCACACTTCTTTGATTACTGTAGCTTTGTAGTAAGTTTTGAAATCATGACATGTGAGTCCTTTACTTTGTTCCTTTTTTTGGTTATGATTAGGTGTATTTGATATTTACTGAAATTCCGTGTGAGTTTTGGGGATTATTTCTCTTCACAAAAACACCTCCAGGATATTGATAGATATTGAAGCTGTAGATCACTTTGGGTAGTAATAGTATCTTTGCCATATTTTGTCTTTTAGTATGTCTTTCTGATTACTTACAATGTTTTTAATTTTTAAAATAAAATATTCTTGTGTTCTGTGTAGAATCTTTCACCCTGTTAGTTAACTAGTTCCATTATTTTAAAAATTATTATAAATGAAATTGTTTTAACAATTTTCTTGTCTATGGTTACTATTTTTATAAATGTAACTAATATTTATATGTAGTTTTATATCCTGCAGTTGTTCTGATTCAAGCTAATGATCATGTTTTAAATATCTCTCCATATAATCACTGTGAACAGAGAGATTTTTTTCTTTTTTACTTTGGATGTCATTTCATTATCTGCCTAAAACTTTTAGTACTATGTTAATGAGAAGTAATGAAAGTGGACATAATTGTATTCTGATTTTAGAGGAAATGCTGTTATTTAGATTTTCTCTTACATTAATTTTCTGAAATTTTGAATATTTCTGTTATGTTTAGGAGATTTTCATTTTACTCCTAGTTTATTGAGTGTGTTTATCATGTGAAAGATGATTGGATTTGATCAAATGTTTCTCTGTGCCATTTGAAGTAAAAATGTAGTTGTTTCTCTTCATTTTCTGGCCCCCAAGTTTTAGTAGATTCAGTGTTTCTAGGAATGTATCAATGTCATTTAGAGGTGTGGACCTGCCAGTGGTGCATGTGAGCTTCATTCACATCTTGGATCAAATATCAAGTCATATGGTTGTATTTAGTTAGTAGGAGTATGAAAGTTATGGTGTGGTCACATGTTCTAGAAGAAAGCAAAGCAGAACACTATTTTGTAAATAGCAATTATACAACATCACCACTCACATGGCTTCTTAAGCAATCTTATTCTGTTGAAAACAGCAGCAGAATGCACTATTGCTCTGTATTCCAGTAAAGAAGAAAAAATTAGCTAATTAAACTATTGTGCATTATTCAAAAATTATTAGTTCCAATAAATATAAAAACCAGAACTTCCTATTTGAATATATTCAAAACACTTTTGGATTTACTGAGGTATTTGTTTTATCACATTTTCCTTGAACACACTTGGCAACAATTAAAATAAATTGGTTAAGATAGTCACTCCTCAGATGACATGGCCTTCAGTGTCCAGTTTATCTGAATGATTTTTCCCACCCAGTTGTTTATTTTCCTACGGAATATTGTTCTGTGGAGTTGAGAGATTTGGTGATTCAATACTACTTAAAAATGTACTCTATTATTAGCTGAGGGTCTTTTCTAAACCATTTATACATGTTCTTCAAGATTTAATGTTACAATTTCCTGATATTTTCATATTGTTTTCAGCAAGATATTAGGTTTAATATCCTTTTTACAAATGGTGATTAAATAAATTGTTGTTTGAAAGCTGAGAGTTTGCAGTTGACTTGTTAGGTCACCAGAAATGATAACTAAATTATTACAGAAGCAAGGAAAATTGTCAATGCATCTCCAGTAGCAACAATAATTGCTCTGATTGTATTGTAGCACTTGCTACCATCAGAAGTGTTCATGTGCTTTAAAATAAGTCTTTGAATTGGAAAAATATAATGAATTTCAATCAAAATTTAAAATTGTATGTGTGTGTGTATGTGTATGTGTGTGTGTGTGTATGTATGTACGTACGTACGTATGTATGTATGTATGTATGTATGTATGTATTAGAGATGGATCTGTTAGGTACCTCTGACCAGCCTGGAACTTATGGTATAGACAAACTAATCTTGAACTCATGGAGATGCGGTTGCATCTGCCTCCTGACTATTGAAATTAAAGGCATGTAGCACAACATCTGATGGCTCAGATTTCATATTTTAATGCTTTGGGATTTTTTTCCTTTAATGATGCCTAGTCTAATAAAAATACTGTTTATTAAAAGTTATTAGACTACATTTTAGCACATCGTAGTGTCTATTTTGGAAAATGATAATATGTAGGTAAGATGCATGGCTAGCTATTTTTAAGGGCTCTAAGCAACATTTTGGAACATTTATTTTGAAGTTATGTATCTGATTTTAGAACAACAAGATAACAATTTTAGAAAATTGCCTCACATGGAATTGACTACTGAAAGTACACGTTCTTTCATTGGAAATAAATATTCTGAGGGGTACCAGATGAAAATCAGTCAGGTTTAGTAAAATCAATTTCTTTATGGTAGATGATTGACAAAAGTGTAGAAGGTTCCTGAATTGACTGTGAGATTATTATTCTAGGCTAATCTAACCTTATATTTCGTGCTGTTCCCTTTCTGACCACTGTTGGTATAACAGAGCAGTACCTCTTGGTGATCAAAACATTTGGGGGTCTACTCAAAGGCAACTTAGACCAGCATTCTCTTTTATTCTGTTCACTAAATGATTAAATACATTAAACCAGGCAGTTCTTTGCAACGTTGATTGGTGTTGATTGGCACAGTGGGAAAGTGGAACTAAGGAATGGTATTTTTTTTCCTTGACAGATTTGCTTGTAAAATATTGTAAACTTGACTTCTGAATCCACAGTCTATCTTTGGGCATTTTTTTTCTTTTTAAGGATTTCCTTGGTGATAGGACCATTGTGAATTCATATTAGCAATAAAGCAGTTTTAGGGAAATGACACACCTGCCTGTCTGTTTGCCTAGTTACACCTCACACACCATAGCATTGTTCTTTGATTTCTTTAGACACACTTTGACAGAACAGAACATATACTTCCTATCTGTAGACCTAGCATCATGGCTTCTCGGTTTTTTTTTCACTATTTCCACTCCCACCACTCCTTTTTTACTTTTTTGGTTTGAAATCCTTAACCACTGTTGTGACTTTATTGATGGATTGTGAGCTGTGATTTGAAGGCACTGTCTTAAAGAAACATGTTAGTTGGAGCTGGAAATGTTGTTCAGGATAGGGTTCTTGTCTAGTAAGGCAAAACTAGGTTGTATCTCTAGGCAGTATAACAACAATAGATTAAAATAAATGAAACACTCAGTTATGTGTGAAGCATGAAAATGCAAAGCAATACTGTTTCATATATATGTATATATATGTATATATATACATACACATATATACATGTATAAATATACATAAATCCAATATCATGATGAACATCAAACTTTGTTTTTTTTTCAGGAGGAAAAGGAAGGCATTTTTCTGTTATCTAGATTAAAATTTTCCTTATGCACAGCAGTGAATTTATAGCTGTTTATTAATTAAAACTTTATACTGCTTTGTGTATTTAAGCTGTTTTATAATTTTTTTTTTTTGAAATAGAGGAAGGCTGGAGATGTGAGTCAATTGAGATTGCTTACCTCCCATGAACTAGGGCCTTGGGTTCTACCTGTAGCAAAAGGAGGTAGTAAAAAGTGACGTTGACAGTCAAACTGAATTTTCTTGTAGAAAGTCATATAATTAGTTAAACATTATATGAGAAAAGTTTAAATGGAGTAGATAATGTTGAATTATTAGGTGAGAAACAGGAACTCTGGGAGTAAATACAGTATGTGTAACCAAAACAGCAGTGAGTAAAATTTTATTGTTTTATGAAAGTTTCCTGATGTGAAAGAAGCCTTCAAATAGGGTACACTGAAGAAAACTGGTAAAACCAAACTTTTAATTTCAAGGACTACCAACACAGAGAAATAAAGTTTCCAAGAAAAGTGAAAAAGACCTAACTAAAAATAAATCTGAGCATCATTTGGATTTTTTTTTTTGGTATACTGGGAAAATTTCAGTAAATTCCAAGATGATCCTAGAGTTCTGTGTATAGCAAACTTCGACAACTGTGAAGATAAAGCTAACTTCTTCAAAAGGACTGTGGACTACAATGCAGATACGCATAGATAAGTGTATTATTTAGAAATAGTAAGCCAAATGAAATGAATCAGATTAAAGAGCTCTTTACCAAAAGAGGAGTAATACTTAACAGTTTTGGAAAAAGCAAAAATCTCATGCACTTTTAAGGTTTAGTCAAATGTAAAAGAAAGTATTTTTAATGAAATAGTAAGCATGGAAGAAAAACGACGATGAGGAATGAGATTACAGATGCTTTCGTACAGCTTGTGCTGCAGTGACTGGGAGTGGGCTGGAGGGAAAGAAGAGTGCTGTGAAGTCTGCTCCTGCGTACAGACTTCCAGAAGGTACTTGTTGAAAGTCTGAGGAGACTTGTGGTAAAGGAAAACGAATGATTTGTCCATCCTGCCTCTCTATGTTTGTATGAAAGAACTAAACGTGTTGAGGGCAAAGGCAAGGCATGGCGTAGTTGTGCCACTTGCAGGGTGTATTAGTCAGGGTTTCTATTCCTGCACAAACATCATGACCAAGAAGCAAGTTGGGGAGGAAACGGTTTATTCAGCTTACACTTCCACATTGCTGTTTATCACAAAGAAGTCAGGACTGGAACTCAAGCAGGTCAGGAAGCAGGAGCTGATGCAGAGGCCATGGAGAGATGTTCCTTGCTGGCTTGCTTCTCCTGGCTTGCTCAGCCTGCTCTCTTATAGAACCCAAGACTTTCAGCCCAGGGATGGCACCACCCACAAGGGGCCCTACCCCCTTGATCACTAATTGAGAAAATGCCCCACAGCTGGATCTCATGGAGGCATTTCCCCAACTGAAACTCCCTTCTCTGTGATAACTCCAGCCTGTGTTAAGTTGGCACACAAAACCAGCCAGTACACAGGGCTTCGGCAGGAAGATGGGGAGTTAGCTCAAGGCTTTCTGAGCTACATAGGCGAACAGTGAATCAAAGAAGGCAGAGAGGCACTGAGGAACAAGAACAGCAGCACTGAGTTGTAAAAGAAGATGCTAGTAGTGCCACATGTTTTGAGAAAATCCTTTGATGATGCAAATAAGGGTGAATGAGAGGAACAGAGAAAACCATGATTAAACGTGAAAAGGTTTTGAGGAAACCTCTGTTTGTGGTTACTAGAGTCTAGGGGTTCTATCCTTAACATGTACATATGCCATCAGGCATGTTTATACTCTCAAGTATTAAGACATTCTATACCTGCAAATAAACTAAACTTGAAGTGTGAGTTTGGAGGTAGGTGGTCACCTGGCATGCACTAGGCTTTGAACTAACATCCTCAAAATAATTTTAAAAAGGGAAAGTACATAAAAAGGAATGAAAACTAGAAATAAAAATGATCAAACCAAATCAACAAAAATAACAGTTACTGAAACAAAACTCCATTTTTGTTTTTAATAGACTCAAAGAGTCAACTGATGTGCTCATCAAATTAGCAGGTTTTAAAAGTGTATTGGAGCCTCTGCCTTCATCCTTTGTACAGAGTGTTAACAGAAATATCTGCAGAGTAAGGTTGTAGTTTCAGTTGTTCATATGATGAATCTGGAGGCTTCTGTCATGTGTTGAGATCATTCATGAGTGGACTGAATTGGAACTTAAACCTGTAACAAGCCTTTGGAGAATGACAGTGCTATATAGCTATGGGAGAAATCTAGTTAGACAGTTCTAGAACATTCTTAATTGTTTTGACTAACATGGGTCACTAGAAAACCAATAATCTAAAATATAAAATTAATTAAGGGGAAAAATTTATACCAGAAATAATACAAAATAGAATGTTAATTAGGCAAAAAAAAAAGGTTCCTAGGAAGTTGGAACAATACATAGAACTTATTGTTGTTTTCCCAATATTGTTAGGATAAAATAGTCAAGTTTTTGGTTTGGTTTTGTTTTTTCAATATAGGGTTTCTCTGTGTACCCTTGGCTGTCCTGGAACTCTCTCTATAGACCAGGCTGGCTTCAAACTCATAGAGATCCACCTTCCTTTGCCTCTCAAGTGGAATTAAAGGTGTGGACTCCCACTGCTCAGACAATCATGGTTTTTTGAAGGATTAAATATGCAGAGATCCCATAAACTAAAAATCTGATTGTTAAAATTTTCAAAGGAAGGATTGGAAATTGAATTATCAATGTAGAAATAAAGGTGAATTATATAAAAGTGTGATAAGGTGGTACTTGTGTTCAGAAATTATGTGCAAGTTCCTAAAATTACAAGAAGAAAAGGACATGAAATGTTAATAAAGACTTCCCTTTGAGAAAAACAGTGGAGAAACAAGCGGAATATTTTTCCTTTTTCTTAACACAATTCTGTTCTGTGAGGAATGCTTTTATTTAAAAATGGAAGTAAGAGTTATGTTGGCTAAAAAGCAGATGACAATGCTCAGGTATCGGTAGAGATCTAGACCTCTTAGATTAATACTTGTATGTAATCACAAACCTGCAGCTTCTTTGTGAAGTAAGTTTTCCATTACTTTCTACAAAACCATCTTTTTCAGACTCTGACATGGTTAACTTTTTTTCTGGAGTATTATTGTGAGGATGACCTTTTGCATATGAATTTTATGCATAATATATATGTAAATACATAAAAAGTAAGGATTTTTTTCCTCTTGGGACAGTTTTTTATATTGTAGTGCAGGCTGTCTTGTAGATTACTATGTAGCTGACCTTGGGCTTGTGGCAGTCCTTGTCTCTCAGCCTCTTTGAGTGCTGGACTTATAGGTGTGGCCTACTGTTTGCTCACAAAATATAGCTCTAGCATCTTTTGTGGAAATAGTCAGAGTATATATGTTAAAATAATGAATGGTGAAGAACAAAATCCAAGAGAATTACATAGTCAGGATTCTGAGGCATATTCTAGTGAGTTGTTTTGGGTTGAAGGTAGGAATTGCTCAATATTAGAATAATTGTAATGAGAAAAGTCACCTGAAAGGCTCCACCCGTTTTGTGAAGAGATGGATGTAGTCCTTGGTCTCAATATGCCACATCTACTATAAACTTCTGAACCCTCCACCATCATTCAGGATGCATCCCTAATGGTTGGAGAAATGGTGGAGAATGCCATGGGAGAGAGAACCTGCGGATCCTTGCCTGACACAGTTATGGAAAGAAAGTCTTACAGGTATTCTTCTTGTATGTTTTAATTGGTGACTGTGCTTTAACTGGATAGAATAGTTATTTTTTGAGGAAGGGGTGGGTACTGTGGGGAAAATTTGGGAGATGGATCACAGTGTTAGAATGGAGCAGTGGTCTTTTCCAAGAGTGGTAGTAAGTTTATGAAAAATAGCACCTATTTTTGTAGTGCTTATGCTGTCTCCATAATAAAGGAAATTGTAGCAGAATTCTTGAATTCCAAACTCAAATGGGTAATAAGATTTACCAGAAGCATTTCAGTACAAAGCATGCAGATTCAATAACGATAGCTATCAATAACTTTCAAAAACTAATGGAAAATGTTTAGAAATGTGACTTACATTTTTTTAAAACATTTTTGAATGTGTACTTTAAAACTTATTTGTAGCAAAAAATTTTTTATGTCTCCTTTTGGTTGTGTTAATTGGTTACTTAACCATTTGATACCCTGATTTACTTCTCAGACATGACAATGTTTAACACAGCTATGCACTTTAATTAAGTGGCTAATTAACTACAGCTTTTTAGGTCTTTTTTTTTGTTGATTTTTCCCTAGAATAGTGGAGATTCAAGTTCCCAGAGTACAGGAAAT
The DNA here is from genome assembly GCA_019843815.1 of Montemys delectorum. Taxonomy (NCBI): domain Eukaryota; kingdom Metazoa; phylum Chordata; class Mammalia; order Rodentia; family Muridae; genus Montemys; species Montemys delectorum. The sequence continues at coordinate 27,317 of JADRCD010210395.1, forward strand.
GGTTTTTATGATAGCTCTGGTCTCATTGCAAACTTTTTTGGACTGTGTGTCAGGGAATTTTGTAGAGATTTTCTACAAATACTCTTTCAAGTTTTAATATCAGATCATTTGTGTAATTCTCTCTCTCTCTCTCTCTCTCTCTCTCTCTCTCTCTCTCTCTCTCTCTCTCTCTCTCTCTTTTTCTCTCTTTTGGTTTTTCAAGGCAGAGTTTCTCTGTATAGCCCTGGCTGTCCTGGAACTCTGTAGACCAGGCTGGCCTCGAACTCAGAAATCCACCTGCCTCTGCCTCTCAAGTGCTGGGATTAAAGGCATGTGCCAACTACTGCCTGGCTAAGCAGGGTAATTCTCTTATGCTTGTAGGTGATAAGAAATACACATGGTTATAGGGAAAGTTGCTTTTCAAACTTACAGCAGTTGGAACTTATACCTATAACAGCCTTTGTGCATGTCTACATAAATTAGCCAACATAATATAAAAGCCTACAATAGTAAGAATTTCTTTATTTTTTCTTTGTTTTCATTGAGAATAAGAAATACAGCTTTTAAAAGACAGAATTTTATATAATTTTCTTATTTATTTATTTTTTTTCTAGCTTGGGCAATAGGAAAAGAGGCCCTTTACCTGATCTTGTTTTCCAGTCCATTTTGAATCAAGACTCATTGAAGACTCCTTGAGAAGAGTCTGCTTTGAAGAAGACAAACAGACAAAAAAGGGTGGGCAAGAGAGTGAACTTCCTGAAGGCAAGCAGACAAGAAGGGTGGGAGACACATGCAGTTTTGTTGCATGTCTAACACTGACCCTCCTGGACTCAACATTGAGAACTGAGAAGGTATTAAATTTAAAAATGACTGAATTTTGTGAGTTTTAAAGAAAAATGCAGGTTTCTAGTGTGGACAGGCAACTAGACTTCAGCTCTAGGACTGTGTCTCTGTACTGGCTGTAGTCATCAGTCTTGAACATTGAGAAGCAGTACTTTGACTTCATGAATGATGGCAACTGGCTCTCTTTTCAGTAGAGCTTCCAAGATGAATAAAAATAGTGTCTGCCAAAACCTGAAAAATACAGTCTGTGTGTTTATCACTAGACCTTTGTCATGTATTTCTCTTGCATTTTAAAATTTTATGCTGCTTAACCTTAATTGTGATATTTTTGTCAATAAATAACTTTTCAAAAGAAGTATGATTCCTGTTTATGCTTTGATCAATTCTCTAATTGCACCCAGAGACAGCTTGAAAAAATTGATATTTTATTTTTTCTTAATGATGAGTATACAGTTTATGTGTGTGATCTTACTGTTTGTTTTTCTTTAGACTTTTCAGAGGCTTTTGTACTTATTTTTTCTTTGACAATTTTATACACGTAACAATGTATCTTGATCATATTCATTCTCAGCTCCCCCGTCTCACTCTCCCTAAGTATGGCTTGTCCTCCTTTCATGATGACGTCCTCTTCTTCCTCCTGCAGCTCACTGAACTCAGTTCTTGCTGCCTATTGGAGTGTTATTGGCCTGTTCTTGTGCAAGTAACCAGAGCTGTACCGAGTTCATGCTTGCAGCAGTTATGTCATGTCTAGAGATAGCATTTCACAATATTCCTCTCCATCTCTGTCTTTCACCTTCTTTATTTCTTCTCTTCCATGGTATTTCCTGAGCCTTGACTTGGGCATGTTGATATTGATGCCCCACTTAAGGCCAAGCACTCCTTAGTCACTTACTCTCAGCACTTTGGTCAGTTACGAGCTTATGTATTACGGCTGACTTTTGCAGAGAGAAGCTTCTTTGACCAAGAGTGAGGGTAACACTAATGTATGGATATAATAGCAATTGTTTAAAAGTCAGTTTAACATCATGTTCACTTATAAAAACAACAGTAGGTTTCCCCACTAGGACATTTGACCTCCCGAGCCATGGGCTTTTGACCGGGTTTATAGTACCAGTATATTCCTTCTTTGGAGCAAGCCTCAAGTTCAGTCAAAACAGTGCTTGGTTCTTTGAATGACCTTCATGATACTACTGCACCATTGGGTACATCTTGCCTGGATTTACTGTGGCATGCAGGATTCACAACTGGGTAATACTGTTGATGAATTCCTCACCTACCAGCCTATATAGCACCTTCTAGCATTATGAAAGCTAGCCAGCAGGGAGGAAGTTTTCAGGCCGATTCAAGATTGATTTCTGTATGTCCTGTAACCAAAGTGTATTGTGTCTTTAGCAATAAGATCTTACTATCTAGTTCTGGTGAGCAAACAAGAGAAATGGCAGCAATCTGTTGCTGGGAGTTGGGGGTGGTCTTTAACATTTCCTGTCTAGTAACTTACAGACAAGTATTCCATATCAAGTACTGAGAATTTCATTTAATATTCAGTTTTCCTTCTTCCATGCACCTTAACTATGTTCAAATTTCTTTTTACAAAGAAATTATATTTTTAAATTAGCTTACAAAGTGATGGGTTTCTTAAGTTATTTTTTTCTTTTAGATCCTTAGTTTTGGTAACTTACTCCCAATCTCTCTTTTCTGTTTTCCTACCCCAATCCTTGCTTAAACCACAAGCCCCCAATATCCCTCCACTCTATTTTATAACATGTGTGTTCTATATCTGACCTCTTTAAAACCTCTTCTTCCCACCAGAGAGAGTGATTGATTTTGTATTAATTTTATACTAACATTTGACAAATTGATCTCAAATTTTGGAAATTAATATAAATGTATGGAAAGAATCTTATAAATTGATTTGTGTGGGGTATTTAAAAATAATAACTTTTTATAGTACATGATTATAATGTTAGTTAGCTTTTCTCCAGGAGAGAAGGAGTTTTATGACTTTGTACTTATAATTAATTACTTTAATATGAATTCTGAGTCCTGGTTTTTCATTCTTTGGTCTTTCATTTTAAGCACTTACATAAACACGTTTTGGTCTAGTCTGAACCATGACCAAATACCTGACAAAACCAACATAAAGGAGAGCCAGATGGTATAGTCCAGCATGGCAGAGGGCTCAGTCTTTGGCAGCAGGACCTTGAGACAGCAGGCAGAGCCACCCTAAAACCCTGTAGCCTGCTCCTATGGCTCTCCATCTGCCAGCTGGGTCCTAAGCTCCAAAGGTTCCATAACTTCTCAAAACAATGGCACCAATTTGGGACCCGGTGTTCAATCACATAGGCCTATGGGGGACATTCCACATTCAAACCATAACTATATTTATGTTGTTTAAAATGTGTTCTTTCTTTAAAGAGGTTTTTCTTGAATGAAGATTTTCATGTGCTGAGGTCTTTTTCTGGTTGCTTCTTACTAATACAGAAAAAAGGATGAATACATAAATAGGTAAAGGTGTGACCTTGCTTTAGTCTTCACCAGGCAAATTATGCAAACATGTTTGCTTGTAGTGGCAGGAAACTAGAAATAACCTTAATATACATTAGAAGAATGAAAGAATGAGTGGACATTGTGGGCTATGCTGTCTTAGAAAATGGGTTTTCTCTCTTTTTCTGTCGAGGCTAAGGAATGTTTATGATATTTTTTTTTTTTTTTTTGGATTTTCAAAACAGGGTTTCTCTGTATAGCCCTGGCTGTCCTGGAACTCACTCTGTAGACCAGGCTGGCCTTGACCTCAGAAATATGCCTGCCTCTGCCTTCTAAGTGCTGGGATTAAAGGCATGCGCCACCATATATCTTAATAAATGATGAAAACATGTTCTAATTCACATATAACTATTTTCAAAGTCTCATATTTCTGTAAAATGAGTATATTTGAACCTAAATAAACTCATAGCATATAGGATGGAAAATAAAGAATAAGATTTTGTTTCTCAATTTTTTGCATTTGATTTTAGAAATCTATTAAAAATAATAGATTTTGATTTTCAAGAAGGGAGGAGATAATATTAAAATATGTAACTAGTTTTATTGTATTTTATAACTAAAATAAAATTCTAATTACAGAAAATACTTCTAGAGGTTAGTGAAGTACTTAAAATCCTTCCTTAAAATTCTTCTATAAAGAATTCATTTAAGGACCCTTTATGACAGGGGAAGACCTTTGAAAACATAGCCTTGACGTCATCTTGCCATGATGACTTCTAGCAAGTTTGGAAAATGTCCCTGTTGTATTGTCATCCTGAGCATTTCATGTTTATGCACTTTACCTGGCACACAGTATAGCTGCTGTTATAATTACCTCTCCAACTTGACCTCTCCTCACTGGCCTTTTCCATATAGGATTATCCAAAGCACTTCTTGTATTTATCTTAATTGTATGTTTACTTTCTCTTCTATTACTCTGAAGGCTTATTTGGGAAGCATAAGCTGTCTTATTTTTTCTTCTCTATGATTAGTGTTACATCTAGTAATTGGTATGAATTGATATTTGTGGAAATAATTCTTACAGCCCTTAAGTGATGGGAAGATAAAAGCTGAATCATGGAAATCTTTTTTCTGCTTTGGATTCCCGAGGAATCTTTTAAAGTTGGCCTTCGTTAGCCCAGTGCTTCACAGTTAGTAGATACTTAGTAAATGAATTGGTTGATCTACTTGAAATAAAAATTGGATGTAAATATGAGTTAGTTTTGGAATGTAGTTGTTTTGGTAGAGGTGTTCACTGTTTTTATGTTTTGTTTCTATTGCTTTTGAGCACAGCAAATTCTGCAGTGCAAAACCTGGGTATGTCAGAAGACAACTTGTAAGAACCAGGTTTCTTCTTCCACCATCTAGGCTCCTGGGATGGAACTTGGATCATCAAGTTTGGCAACAACTGCCTTTACTGAATTCATTGCTGGCTTCCTTGTTTTCTTGTAAAATTTTGAGTGGCGTTTTGTCTTCCTTTGTTTTTCCTTTCCTTAGTAAACATCCAATTTTGTTCTCTTTTCTTAACCAATACAAAGTCCTGTCTGTGAAATTACTTGGTTTTGAAACTGTTTCAGCCACAGAGATGTAGAAAAGAACAGGCAATCACTAGAATAGAGCCAGGGCTTCTCCTTTGTTTGTACTGAAGGCATTTCTGTTGAAAAACCAGTAAAAATTGGAATTACCCACTTTGCTGACTTGCCAATTATGTGTAATATTTAATTATTAGCCCCTTTTCTGGGCTGAATAATAGATTCCATTTAGATTGAATTAGTCCCTGGGACTTGATAATTGAAATACTGAAGAGCTATTAATTGGTGGTTTTAGATATTTTCATGTTATCTCTATGATACTAATTTCTAGTATGGTTTATTGAAGATTCACTTCATCTTTCTTCAAATAAGTAATGAGTGTAGATGTAGCTCAGTGGTAGAGTACTTCTCGGGCCCATAAGACCTTGTACATTCCTAGTGTTGTAAAAGAAATATCAATAATGACAAACCAAGCAAGTAGAATATCGTGTAATTTAACATTTCATCAAAGGTGTTAAAATAAGCAAAGGCAGTTTTGTGTATATGCTAAGATGTTTTATTCTGGTATCTAGCTATATCTTACCCTGAAATCAGGCTAAAGGATTTGATTTAGTAAAATTATATTAACTACAAATCTGTTTTACAATGACAGCCTATTAAACTCTTATTGCTCACCTTTCCATTATTTTGCAGGTAGTGTTTGACTCTTGTTGAGAGAACGAATTCATTTTTGAATACTGCTTTTTCTAATTTTCATCCTCAGAGATTAGTTTCCAAATTATTCCTTGGTAGTTGTACAGAGCTTTCTTTGTCAAAATGGTTCATTTATAGTTCTAAAGACTTTAACCTTGCGTTCTCATCCCACTCCCACAAGTGCACACACCATTAGGCATTTAAGTTATCAAAGACAGCAGTCCTCCTACCTTGAAACTTGTATAAAAAAGTCTCGTCAAATGATTTTTTTTGTTTGATGAATTTTTATTTTCTAGAAATAGCTCAAGGTGAATATTACATTTTATAAATGCTTTCTAGCCAAATTATTAAGCTTTCTTAAAATAAAATTGCCAGTTTTCTCCAGCTTATTTCTTGAAAAGGGATTTTTAAGTTTAGCTTCTTATGTTTACTTATTCTTTTATTAGTACTGTAAAGACAAAAAAAGGTGTCTTTTTATTGCTTCCATGCAGAAATGAACCTGCCCATAAATAGAAAACAACAGTTTATTCTATCAAGGCTGTTGCTGGCTTCCCCATCCCTGAGATCATTACCTGAAGGCTGTGCATTTGGGTGGGCAGACAGATCTTCACTTTCTGGAGTTTACAGGCTCTAGAAACAATTTCATTAAACAACATCTTGACCTGTTTCTGGAATCCATGTTGCATGCTGACTGTCCCTTTGGAATATTCAGCATGTTATTGGCAGTGGGCTGGTCCCTGAAACATAATGTTCAAGTTCTGATTCCCAGAGTCCCTGGTGACCTAACTTAGCCAAAGGACTTAAAGAGAACTTTTGGATTATCTGGTTAAATCAGTGACCAATGTCATAGTAAGAAACATGGGAAGATCTAGGAACAAGGCAGAACATGGGGTACTATGGCCACAAGCCAAGAGACATTTGGAACCCCCAGAAGGTGAGAGATGGGAAGTATCCTCCCCTAAAGGCCCTGACATGAATGAAGCCTGTCTGAGTTTTGGGAAAGTAATTTGTTGTTTCCCCAGGTTTGTGACTTAAATTACTGGTAGGTAAAGTTCATTGAGTTCAGGAGACTAAGTTGTGTCTGTTGGGGTAAAGCTCCTTTCAACATTTACTGGGGGCTCATGCTTAGCATATGAGAAGGTAAGATGGGATCTCTCATGGAGGATGTTTATAAAGAGTGATTTCCTCTAGTAATAAAAGCTTTCAAGGGATGATTCTTAGAGACTGCCAAGAGTAGATGTGGAAGATCAAAGAAAAATTCTCTTGAGTAGGCAGTTGAGACTTGGTAGAAGTGGATATCCTAACACTGCAGAGGGTATTATCTGCCAAGTGCACATTGTTACAGTAACAGCTCATAGAAGACTGGATGTTGGAAGATGAGTTTGCAAAAAAAGCATGGGTGGTTTAGTCGCAAGGCCAAGTCCTCTTGGCCTTGGGTATTTCATCTTAGAGATAACAAGGGGTCTCCTGAAACAGTTTTTGTTTTGCATTTTGCTTTTGAAAGGGATCATTACTATTAAGATAAGAGAAAGAATTGGAGGGACTAAATTTAAGACTTAAGCACAAGCCCAAATAAACAATCAGCCTCAGTTTTCTTAAGAGATTCAGAGGATAAGATGGACATGGGATGGGGTAGTGTTCTGACACTTGAAGGAAGGCTAGTTCTGTAGAGAAAGAACATGAAACGTTTCTCTCACCTCAAGAAATTCATACTTAAAAATTTGCATATATGTGTCTTACTAACAGTATCACTGAGATTAGAAGCCAGCCAAACTGAGGCAGTTGCTCTAGTACCAGAAAGAAAAAAAATAAACTAGCATTTATGTCAGCTAGACTGGCCATTACCTACTAGGAGTGAGCATACAGTTTTGAGGAAGAGTTAAGTTTGACTATGCTATATTGAGATGTTCATGGAATAAAGAAGTAGAGCTAGATAATGAGCAGGTCTAAGAAGTTGTGCAGAGATTGAGATATGGAAAGCCCCCCGTGAAGTCGGGTAGGAATTTATTTATAGAAAAAAATATCTCACTAAGACAAAAATAGAATACAGGGAACACTAAGCTTTGTGAATGGTTGTTA